>BQNB010115778.1:4043-21490 GCA_026074375.1 Tanacetum coccineum
CCCGATATATTGTAAGTACTATATAAGCCTCTTCCAACTTTGGAAGAGGTAAGCTAGTCATTATTTCCTTTTCATAGAACCACATTTTCTCTCACTACAAAACTCTTTCAAGTGTTTCTCTCTCTAGAAACTAGCCAAATCCAAGAATCGACCCCGTGTTATAATATAGGATATACCATACACATCGAGAGAAGAAATCATTGCACTTAATAAACAAACCAGCGTTCTAATCGGATTAATAATGGTTAATACAGTTTTCTTATATAAGGTTCGACCGCTCTTTTATCTTTTGTTAATTAGCTTGCGTGGGTAACAGTTTCTTGAATTGATTGTAGTCACCAACCAAACCGTGCCAGTCTCTCAGGCTGAAAACCCCCTTTTTCCATTAGAATTAGGATTTAGACTGACATAGGTTTAACATAGGATTAGAATAGAATTAACATAGATTAGATAACCAAGATATTAATTAAATTGATAGATTTAACCTCGCTTCAAGTATTCGACACCTTACTTATCACGAAACTACTATCGATCGGGTACACTGCCCGTTAAAGTTTTGTTTTTGGTTGAGTCGGTAAAATATAAATTTAAAACTTGAATCATATAAAAAACAACCCTACACTACAACACATCAGTCTACTTTTATGCAAGGACGTTTTATTAATTAAAATGGTGTCGAAATATTTTGTTTCAATTATTTTCTCACGCTCCTTATATAATACTTGCAAAGTATTATATACCTTGATTATTCTTTTGGGTGTTTGTCCTTGTTATATAATTCACCATATGAATTAAATACTTGTCTATTTTTCATATGTAATATATACGGAATATATTACATACATGGCTTTCATTTTTCGATTTATTTTATTTAACCAACCACCAAACCATTACAACTTGAGATCTAAATCTTTTATCAACGTGTCGCGTTGATATAATCATCCATTGGAAAACCCAAATACATTATCCTAGTCTAGTGGGTCATAGCCGTTAAGGTAAACCGCAACTTCTTGGTCGTATGCCGTTTTCGCATTTTGCGTTTGTGTTGGGCTTAATTGTGACTTGTGACAATCGTTCTACAAATCGGGTGAGGGTTATAGCCCCTTTTTCACTTTGTTTTACAATTACTTTACAAATCTCGGGGGAGAGGAGAGCAGAAGAGAATACATGTCATTACAACATGTTTAATTATTGTTTACATATCATACTTATACTATCTTACAAACTCGGTTACTTGATGGTTTTTCACCAACCTCTTTGGCTACTAATTTAGATTTATGTTTTTAAAGTTTGTTTTTGATACAATGGTTTTTTCAATTCATTGGACACATGGGTTTCGGTTATCATCTACTGTTTTTACGTGATTTGCCTACTGTTGCTGATTTAGACTACTTTCTTGGAACGAATATTACTATCATGACTATTCAACTATGTTTTATTACGCTTAGTTGTGAATGTTATTAATAGATCTTTGAGGATAATTATCTATCTGAGTTGAGTAGCAGTCACTACCGTTGGTGCTCCCGATAATCGGTATATATTACTGTCTAATTCGTCCATGGGTGTCTTGGTCAGACACCCGGTTAGGGCGGAATACTTGGCATATTGTATGCACATAAATTAGTTCATGTGGTCATGGGTCGCTTTAGCGCGCCTAACGGATTGATACATTTTATGTGCTACCTGTATTACATATGTTTAGTAGTCAATACTTTTTGGAAATCTTGTAGGTCCATACACTACCTTGTTATTGAACATTACTTGGGATTAATAAAACACTTTTCATTATACTGTAGGGAAGCTGTAGACAATTAATAAATTCAAAAATAATCAAAAAAAAATGTTTTTCTTTTTCCTAAAATTTTCTTTTGTCCTATCTTAGGTTAAGAAATTTAGTTTACATTTTTAGGAGTTAATTTTAGTTTATTTGCTTATTAGTCGCGTTTTATTTGTTTTCCGTATTTGTTTAAATTGCTTAAATTGCCTTTAATTGTTAAATTTTTAATTATTGCTTTTTATTTAGTAGATATAGATTATCAAAAATATCTTTGCTTTATTCAAATCAGAATCCAAGCTTAAACG
The DNA here is from genome assembly GCA_026074375.1 of Tanacetum coccineum. Classification (NCBI taxonomy): domain Eukaryota; kingdom Viridiplantae; phylum Streptophyta; class Magnoliopsida; order Asterales; family Asteraceae; genus Tanacetum; species Tanacetum coccineum. The sequence goes on from BQNB010115778.1 coordinate 6,126, forward strand.
AGGTTTCAATTTCACTAGTCGTTGGGGAAACGACCCGGGTGATCATACTTGCCCGGTAACATACGTATATTATATATTTTATATATTATTTTTGTAAGTGTTGACTTTTTACCTTGGTTAAAGGTGAATAGTTGGAATTTACCTAAGTAGTATTATTATTATATATTTTATAGGTACGTAAAACTGATACCAGTTACACATGTCCAAGAGAGCTTAGGACACACATTCTAATAGAGGGCAAACAATACATATTCAAACATGGCAAGTTATGAAATATGACACTATAAGCAAGTATTACATAAATTTTAGAAAATTTGTGCAGAGTTTCCTTTCATATTTTGACATATTTCGCATGGAATGTGCCCCGTCATATTTCACACGGTTTATGAGATAAACATGTTTCGCACAGATTTCATATTTCGCACGGTTTATGTTTTAAACATATTTCACACAGACAAAACCTAACATGTTTCGCATGGCCTGCCTGTTTCGCACAAATTAAGGTAAACATATTTCGCACACAGTATCATTAACATGTTTCGCTACATTCATTCCTAACATATTTCACATGCATAAAAAACTTCTTAACTAACGATTTATCAATCAAAAACCTTCTAGAAATTCTTACACATGTCACACATCAATCATTATTTTTCACAGAAATCATTACCATAATATTTTAAACAACTTTTTGAACTTGAAAACTTTCACACACAAGGTTTTTAAGGGGAAACACTTTAGTCATGGAATAAGAGACCTCTAGAAAGTTCAAAGAGAGCACTAAAGGACACATCACAGATTATCATCACAAATAGTATAAATTGTTTATGTTTATCAATTTATACTTGTTGACGCGCTTTTGTATGCGACCTATCATTCAACTGGATCTAGTGATACGGACCAAGTAGATCTAGAGTCTGGGATAGCTCTCCATATAGTAATTCATACATCTAGAATAATAGTTACAAAAATATTGTCCTTCTAAGTCTGTGTCTAGGATACGCTTCGGGCTTAACTAGTTAATTGGATATTGCCAATGGTTTATTGATCGTGTTGACTAGCAGGTGACCTAGATAATTCAACAAGTAACAATCTGATTCCATTGGATAGTTGGACAAGTAGACTACTAGTGTATGAATTGTCATTAAGCGGTAAGTGGGTAAAGTCTCTATGAGCTAGGGTTTAACAAGATCACCATTGCTTTAATCCCTAAGATAGATTATAATCAGCAAATAAGGATGCTTTATGCGGATGCTTTAATTGTATTTTTATGACAGATTTAATGGTCTAGTCTTAGGATGATGTAAAGCCTACAGTCTTTAGAATGATATGCCACCTCGAAGAGAAGAAATTCATTGCACTTAATAAACAAACCAACTTTCTAATCAGATTAAATAATGGTTATACAGTTTTTTATATTTGGCTCGAAGCTCTTTAATCTATTTGTTAATTAGCTATGCATGGTTTAAAGTGTCTTTGAATTGATTGTAGTCACAACCAAACCATGTCAGTCTTCTCAGGCTGGAACAACCCCTTTTTTTCCCGTTTAGAATAGGAAACTAGGAACTGACATAGGTTTAGAATATTAGAGTTGAACTTATCATTGATTAGATAACCAAACGTTATTTAAATAATTTGATTGATTTAAACTCGCTTCAATGTGCTTCGAACACCTTACTTACCACGAAACTACTACCGATCGGGTACACTGCCCGTTAAAGTGTTGTTTTTGGTTTTGTCGGCAAAATATAAATTATTTCACAGAATTTTACAAAGTAAGACAAACCATAGAAAATAAAATCTTTTTGTGATTAATGTAATGTTTCTCAAGGAATATGTCATTGTAATGTTTCTCAAGGAATATGTCATTGTAATGTTTCTCAAGGAATATGTTATTGTAATGTTTCTCAGTGAATATGACAATGTAATGTTTTGCTTGGTTTGTGAAAATTAGACAGAGTTTTGTTTTACACAATTACGTATTTTTCTTGAACTAACAACCTGTCATAAATCACATAAAGACATAAATTGCATACTTATTTCGCTTGACATGTTTCGCATGACCTAAGAAAAATTAAGCAGAGTTTTGTTTCCTAGAAATGACATAAATCGCTTGAACTTCAACCTGTCATATTTCGCATGCTAACATATTTCGTATACATGTTTGCTTGCATACATAAATCGCTAGACTCATACATGTTTCGCTAGCATCAAAACTTGTTTCGCATGCTTAAAAAACGTACTTTTTCCACAAAAATCACAAAAAACTCACCCTTTTTGACGTTTTACCTTGATTTTTCTTGCACAACTAGTTATCTTAGACCTAGATCTTGCTTAAAAACATAAACTTTAACATTTTTAAAAACATAAATCCGAGCTTTGATTTTCAAACCACGAAACCAAAAAGACAACTAAACGAACGATCTAGACAAGATATAAACGTACACAAACTCACGATATCACCCCATAGCGACTGATACCAATTGTAGATGTATCAAATCACTTAACAAATAAAGGTAAGAAAGTCTAGAGAGAGAAAGGAGGGTTGTAACACTTTAGAGAGACAAAGAAGGAAATGTGTGTTGATAGAAATGAAACAACAACCCTCTCCAAAGTGTGGAGAGGGATATTTATACCAACACTAAGGCTGGTCAACATAAGGATGTCTTATGTTGACCCGGTTATCTTGGTAAGTTTCCAAATATTATGCTACGAGCTATTCTACGATATATTAGAAGTAACTGAGTCTTTTCTCGATTTCTAACAATTACAAAAAAACTTGTTAGTTTTATCTACTGGCGTTTTTGTTTCTGTTTTTGTGATTCTATACATGCCCCTTGCAATTACATTCGCATTCTTTTTCTGACTTTGCTCGTTGTTAGACGTAGAGTGAAGTGACTGGTTTTGACTTATCTATTTTTATCTCAACCTTAGAAACTGTTGTAGCTTTTAAATCTTTGTTTTTGTTCAATGGTGTAACACAAACTAGTTTCTCTAAAGTTGCAGATTTGTCAAACTTAGTATTCACATTCTTTGCTTGTGCAGCAAGCTTCGCTTTGAGTTCAGAAATAGTTATCAAAAGATCTTGATTCTAAGCACGCACATCAGCATAAGCATATGTCTTTTGATTAACATGCTCAACTAACTCATTGAATTCTTGTTGATGTTGAACCCGTGTTGCTTTGATTGAATTAAATTGCTTTTGAAATTCAAGTTTTATGTTTTCCCTTTCTTGAACAACAGATTCAACTTGAGTTTTTAGCAACACGTTTTCATCACTCAACTTTTTCATCCTTGACTTCCAAGAAACATCACAAGCCATTTTTTCTTTTTGATGTTGCATTTTAAGATCAAGATTAACGTATTGAGATTCAGCTCGTTTGAAATCGTTTTCAAGAATCTTAATTCTTTGTTCCATAGTGGCTTGGATATTGTTATATATTAGGAGTAAATTTAACATAGGTTAGGGGGTTAAGTGTACATTGTAATTTAGATTAGGAATAGACTATAACTAGGATTAGTTAATCTTGCCTTGCAAGGCAAGGAGTTTCCTATTCGATTTAGGAAAGTTTTCTACCCCCTCATCCCTATAAATAGAGATGAGGGGGGATGCTAGTTATTCATTCTTCTTCCTCGTTGTAATATCTTTATTAGGGTTTTAATAAAGGTTTGGTACGAGGGTATAACGTCTGCATATATTTTTTGGCTCTTTGTAGTCTCTCATGTCCGCTACTTGTGCTCGATACAACTCATGATCTAGCGTTCCGCGATCAAACTTCGGGTTTGTTGTCGTAATTGTACAACAAGTGGTATCAAGAGCCATAGGTTAGTCGTGATCTCTGAAGATTGAGTGCAAGATCGAGGTTTCGAGTTCGTTTGAAGTATCGAGGTTCAGTTTTCGGTTCTGTCGATTGATCGTAACAAAAAAGTAACGTGACGAGATGAAGACGGTTGAATTTTGGAGTTCTTTTTTTCCAAACCCACGTGATCTGGAATAAGGTATTTGTTTAGTTTATTTAAATCAAAGTGGGGCTAATTATACTACAAAGTTAACGTTAACAAGGATATTAACTTTTTTATAAAGGTTGACTTCAGGTATTATTTTTTTTGTTTGAAAAAGAAAACAATTAAATTAAAGGGGTCTTTTGTTGTTGTGTTTTTTTCTTGCGCTTCAAGTATCGATCGTGCTTTGCTTGAGGTTTAAGCTTACGATCGGGTTTGCTTGTTCGGAATCGAGGGTTTAGGGTTTGTCTAATTAAATCGATTTGCAAGAAAGGTTTTTGGCAACAACGGGTATATTGCACACGGCTTGTGAGGCTTGTCGGTAAATTTGGTTAAGAAACAACTTGACAAGGTTTTTAGCAAGGTTAAAGAAGAATGGCTAGTTCGATAACTAGGTTTGACATCGAAAAATTCGATGGGAAGAATGAATTCGGGTTATGGCAAATAAAGATGCGCGCTTTAATGGTACAGCAAGGATGTGATGCTGCATTAGAGACATTACCCGCGAACATGGAAGCAGGTGAAAAAGCTGCTTTGATGAAGAAGGCATACAGTACCTTGATTCTATGCTTGGAAGACCGGGTTTTACAGGAAGTTGCCAAGGAAACAGCTGCTGCAAGAATTTGGACGAAGCTAACTAGTCTGTATATGACTAAGTCTTTAGCAAATAGACTGTATCTAAAGAAGAAGCTGTACACATACTATATGAGTCCAGGTACGAAACTGGGTGATTATATAGATGAGTTTAATAAGTTGATACTTGACTTAGTGAACATTGATATTGAGATTGAGGATGAGGATCAGGCACTTATGTTACTTACATCGTTGCCATCGTCTTATGAAAACTTTATGGAGACATTGTTGTATGAGAGGGAATCCTTGACAATGGAGGATGTTCTGGCGACTCTGAATTCAAGGGAGTTGAAGATAAGAACTGAAGGCACAAAGGAAGAAGCTGGTGACGGGTTATATGTAAGGAGAAGGTCAGATCATTCAGGTAAAGCTCATTCTAGTAGAAGTTTGTTGTTTAAGTCAAGGGGTGGAACTGGTAAACTCAAGTGCTTCATATGTCATTCAGAGGGTCATCTGAAGAGAGACTATCCAAAGAAGAAGTCAAGTGGGTTCGTCAAGAAGAGTAAGCGTGATCAGGATTCTGATTCTTCTGATGACGAGGGTAACGCCTACTTTGGAGAAGCCCTAATGGTAGTGGGGAATGCTGAGATGACTGAATTGGTAAGGATTCAGGTGGGTCTTACCATATGACACATAGGAGGGATTTCTTGTATGACTTTAAGGTTGTTGATGGTGGTTCGGTTTAGTTAGGTAACAACAGGACATGCACTATCAAAGGGACAGGGAAAGTGAAGATACAGTTGCATGATGGATTAAGATTTATACTGGAAGATGTCAAGTATGTTCCAGGGTTAAGAAGAAGTTTGATTTCATTGGGTACTCTTGAAAAAGAGGGTTATACTATGAAGATGCAGATGGGTAGAATCAAGGTGATCAAAGGTTGTCGGGTTATGATGATTGGGATCAGGAAAAAGAACTATGTGTATACTTTGAAAGCAAAAGTGATGACTTTTGGTGTACAAAAGCATGGAGGTCCAAAACAAGTTGGGTTCAAACAACTTGGTCATAAACAAGTTGGGTTCAAACAACTTGGTCCTGGTGTTGAAACAGGAGTCCATGGAGTACAGGATGAAAAACGTGTTTGGTTTGAGGTGGAACTGCAGGGAGCTCAAGGCTCGTGAAGCTAAGGTTTTTCAGGTTAGTAACGATGATGCTGCAGTGGCTCAAAGACGGTTGGGGGACAAAAAACTTGAAGAAAAGACAAACATGAACTGCTTGGTAAAGGAGCAGGAAGAGGTACACCTTGATATAAAGGTGGGGGCAAACATTATGGTATTCGGAGTACCTGGTCAAGAGGGTGCAGAGGGTAATGTTGCTGAAAAGAAGAAAGTGAAGGAGTCTATGAAAGCTAATCTAGGGAAATTACTGAAGTACAATGCCTGGTCGACAAGGTGGTCCCCGGTTCGAGGTTCCAGCACAAGGAAAAGATGCTGAGTATCGATTATGTTTAAGTGTTACTCCTAAGGTGGAAATTGTTATATATTAGGAGTAAATTTAAACATAGGTTAGGGGGTTAAGTGTACATTGTAATTTAGATTAGGAATAGACTATAACTAGGATTATTTAATCTTGCCTTGCAAGGCAAGGAGTTTCCTATTCGATTTAGGAAAGTTTTCTACCCCCTCATCCCTATAAATAGAGATGAGGGGGATGCTAGTTATTCATTCTTCTTCCTCGTTATAATAGCTTTATTAGGGTTTTAATAAAGGTTTGGTACAAGGGTATAACGTGTGCATATATTTTTCGGTTCTTTGTAGTCTCTCGTGTTCGCTACTTGTGCTCGATACAACTCGCGATCTAGCGTTCCGCGATTAAACTTAGGGTTTGTTGTCGTAATTGTACAACAGGTATCTTTGAATCATTTGAAGCTTTCTCTTTTTCAAACATTAACATCTCATTTTTCTGTTTCTCAACAGACAACAGGGATGTTTCCAAAAGTCGATCAATTTCATCTTGAAATTTTTTATCTTTTTGAGTTTGATTCTCAACTTTCTTTTCCATTGACTAAAAAATATCTAATATCTCCTGAACTTCTTCAGTAATTTCTTGTTTGATTTTGTTTGAACATCTTCTTAAGGAGATCGACATTGGAATTACCCTAGTTTTGTAAAATTGTCTTAACACATCTTGATCATCAAATATAAGCGCTCTACTTTTATCTTTTAGAAGAGCTTGATCAATTTGTGTTTGTAAATCACCAATAGACTTGTCCAATTTTGCAAATAATTTTAGCAATTTAGATTCATTAGGCATATTTTTCACAGGTAAATCCGACATCTCTTTGCTCGACTCAGAAGGTACATTAGAAGTAGAAGGAGTTGAAAAATATGTTTGTTTAATAGGAATTTCTTGTTGAGGAACAAATGTTTCATAAAGAGCATTTAATTTCTCATAGTCCAGTTGAATCATTTTATCTTTCATTTTTAATCGACTTTCTTCCGCGTCCTCAAGAGTTTCCTCAGAATCAGGTGAATCAATTACTAATATAGTGTTGTGAAGTCTTTCATCGTCATACATTTTAGGTTGTGCTTTAATGGCTTTCTTGAGACGTTTTGGATTTTGATATCCCAACCCAGCTTTTAAGAAAGGGTCATAAACCTTGTTTGGTTTTTCCCAAGCATATGAATTGTTTGAATCGATTGTCCCATTTTGTAAACAGTCCGATCATGAGAACTGAGTTTATCTTCAAGATCCACAATCTCTCAAGATATTTGTTTTCTCGTGCTTTAAAAGCCTTTTTGGATAACTCAGTTTCATGTCGTATTCTAACAGTTGCATTTTCGAGTTAAAAAAATTCATCTTGGATCTTATCTTTTTCTTTAATAAGATTATCGATTTTGTCTTTGTCAACACGGATTTCTCGTTCCAACTCTTCATATGCTTCTTTGTAATTTAAAGATTTAACTGGTTGCTTTTCTAATGTTTTAACCGGTTCCTTACACATCTCAAGTTCCTTTTGTAGCAATGCTTTTTTTCTTTTTCAGATCATTATTCAAGCTACGCTGATTTTTAGCTTCTTTTTGAACATTTTGAATCAGGGATTCAAGAGTAACAGATTAATCATGAGCATTTGAATCATGTTCATTTGCTCCACCGTTATTTTCCACATAAGGATCATCAAATATGATACTAGAATCAATTTGATCATCATCAGATGTGTCAAAAACAGTTTTGAGTTTCACATGATTCGTGTGGTCATGAACACTTTCAAAAGACATTCGACTTTTGAGATGAATTTGCGAAGCATTTACCTCACCAAGAGCTTCAACATCAGATGTTTGCTCAGCATCAGCTTTGTCATCAGTTGGTTGGATGCGTGCCATCATGATTACTGCAGCATTCAGCTCCTCCAATGAATCGTCTCCATAATGATTGTCGAGCATGAAATCATTCTCTTCTTCATTGAGGTTGCCTCCAGCTTCATCTTTCATTGCCAATAGCATCAGTTCCTTGAAATACTTTGCATCACAAACTTTAGGTTGTGGACAATCACAGGCATAGTGTGCTCTTGCATTGCAGTTGTAGCATTGAACATTTTACTTTCTCGGATTTGACTCAGTTCATGGAACCCACTAAATAATCTAATCATTTGCTTCAATATGCTGAACCATCCCATTTCCTGCAGTAGAAATTTGATTTCTGTTTGATCTCCTTGCGTTCCTGTTACCATTCCCAGCATAGCCAACATTCTTGCTTTGTATGTCAACCCTACCATCCTGTATCACTGCTTAATTCCTTGTATTTGATGAAGTGCGAAGACGATTATTGGTAGGGGTAGAATAACATTGAGTGATTGCTCTTGCTAATAACATCATTGAAGTTGTAAGCTTATCCTCTTGAGAGTCCCCTTGTATCTCCCCTTGATAATATTCTTCATAATAAATAACTGATGAAGGATGAGTGAGATAGTATGGTTGTGGTGAATGAGAATATGAAGGACTTACATGAGAATGTGAAGAATGAACATTTGAATGAGTGACTAAAGCTAATGGATCATGATTCCTTACAACTTTCTTTGCTCTGGATGCAATGACATGTGGTTCATATTGACTCAGGGTACTAAAAAAGTGATCAAAATCAATTTCCTTGATGTTAGCATTCTGACGAGTCATGGTAACATATTTGCTCCACTCAGATTGCAATGAATTGAGAAACTTGGTGTTGATTGAGATTTGTAGAGGACGAATGTTGTTCCATTCCATTACATTCACAAGTGTTGTAAGCCTTTCATACACAGAAGATAAAGATTTTCCTTCTACCACAACAAATTTGTCAAATTCATCAACAAGCCTCGAGTGTCTTTGTTGTTCATTTTTTTCAGAACCACGCATCAACATTTTGATCTGTTCCCACATTTGTTTAGCAGTTTTACAAACATCAATAGAATTATAGATATCATTGGGTATTCCTTTAAGAAGATAATTCATCACTTTGATGTCTAAAAAGTATCGTTGCTTGTTGGAATCGGTCATCTCGCTGAGTGGTTCAATGATCTTAGCCGTTGGATCATCTGGTTTGTCTGGATTCTGAATCATTTTCCGCTCATACGGTCCAACTTTAATTGAACGTCGCATCCGCTCCCCTTCTTCCTGTTTATTGTCCAGAAACCTTATAAAACGACTTGCCCATGGTACATAACATCCTTTCTCTAACATTGGAGGTCTTTCAGAAAGTCGTGATTCAGCAAGAGTTGTTGATTTGATGCAAACATGTTTTTGATTCAGATAATGAATATAATGCAAACTTGGATCGTTTTAGAGATATAGTCTTGCAATCGTGAAATCAAATAGCAATAACACCTAAGTTTGTATTACAATACTTCAAATACGAAACCTTGAAGATACGAAACCTTGACTTGTATACAAAATCTAAGTAACAAGAAGCCTTTATACGAAGCTCAATTTTCAAAAGTAAGAAGATACGAAACCTCTAAAACTGTGTTACGAAACCCCAAACACTGTGTTACAAAACCTCTAAAACAGATCTACGAAACCTTCCAATTTGAAAACTGAATTACGAAACCTTAAATTAGGAAAGTTGTGTTACAAAACCTTTGATTATGAAACCAAGATATACGAAACCTCAATGTACGAAACTATGTCTTCAGTGTAATACGAAACCTCTGTTTACGAAACCTTAGATATACGAAACCAGAATTATGAAACCTTCAGATACGAAACTGTGATACGAAACCTTCTTTATGAAACCTGTGTTACGAAAGCTTGAAGTACGAAACCAAAACCAATTTCTTGATACGAAACCCCCAAATACGAAACCACAGATACGAAAGTTCCACAGTATACGAAACCAAAACTGTTGCCGAAAGCTCCAATATATGAAACCTCTACTTTCGTAAATTCCAAATTTCTACAACTTTCGTAAAATCACGAAACCTTAACTTTCATAAACGCCTTGCTACAAAACTAATTAAAAACTTATAAATCTGATTTTTCTCAGTTTAAAATGATAATATCTAAAGTTATCATTTCAATTTTACTAAGTTCTATGTTTCGAAAGCTAATAATTGGTTTTTGAAAGCTATTTCTACTTACGTATGACAGTTTCCGAAAGCTCAAACTATGATATGAAAGCTGAAACTAGTTTACGAAAGTGAATTTTCCGCCTAAAACAGTTTCCGAAACCTTTTTTCTACAATACGAAAGTGTTTAAAGCTCCAAAAACAGTTACCGAAACATGTTTCTATGATACGAAAGTGATCAAATACAACTAATTTTCGATCTAAATGAAATCTAAACGTATAAATTTCGTACGAAAGCTATTAAATCAAAAATTTGACGTATATGAAATTAATATGAAAGCTTTTTAGTATCATAAACACGTCAAATAGTAAATCTAATATCAAAACAATACGAAACTTACACCGTTCATCCTTACGAAAGCTCCTAGATCGAAAATTAACACAATTAAGCTCGATTTGATACACGAAAACACAAACTAGATCTCTCCTGATGATAGATACCACTTGTTATATGTCATGTTTGCATTAGATATCATACGAAAGTGTTAGAGAGTAAAGGAGTGAAAGCTAGAGAGAGCTTTTTACACATTAAGGAAAGAAAAAAGAGAAGGGAGGTTGATGAGAGGATTACAAATGACCAACCCTAAATACCTCTTATGAAAGAGGTATTTATACTTATTCTTCTAACCTTCTATTTTTCTTACTTTGACTAAATGTCTTACTTGGTCAACATTTTCTTAAGTTTGACCAAGCTTGACTATTACATTATATGTAACAATTCACATTTTCACGTCTTTTACGACAATAAACATACAATTATTTAATTTAAACTTTTACGCGTTTACTTTAAAATTTTCAAAGTTTAGTCAAATCGCGTAAACTAAAAATCAACATTCAACGTAAACGGGCATCAAACAAATAAAAGTTTAAATTAAACAAGTATTATAAAGTTATTAGAAGGATAGTTTATAACTTTACACAATTTATTTTCATTCGTTATGTAAATCGACTACATAACGTAATAAAACTACATTTATGCATGCATGGCAAACCATGAACCCATATATACTTCAACAAATACCCACTAGTACCCACAATACCCAAAAACCTTATACTCTCTTAAACAAATCAGCCCCTTAGCCAAATCCCATGCATATCATGCATACTACACTTGAAATTAAATCAAAACATACAACAACTTCCCACTAACAACATTAAACAATACTAGTTGATAACCAATGGATCAAAGAGCCATTTTTGTCTCTCTTTTACTTCCAAACCCACGACAACCTTAAGAACAAAGAGAAAACCATAAAACAAGCATGCTATTGTTGTCATAACCATTCTTACAAAAAGTGAGAACCATCCATGACATGTCCTTAAGTCTAGTGTGTACTATATACCTTAAAAACATTATCTTGTTCCCTTTGTGTCCCAACACCCACGGTTACAACATATACAAGCAAGAAACCATGATTAAGGCTTAGTCATATCAATGTCTCTAAAGATCAAGAATGTTCTCTAAACCTAGAAGCTCAAATAATATAAAACTAAACCTAGATTGTCCTTAATACTTAAATATTCACTTTGGTTCCCCCTTTTAACCCAAAAACTAACCGACCCATATTCATCACCAAAACCATTTGTTGGTTTGATAGGAGAGACAAAACCAAGCATGTTATTGATCCATCACATCCTTTAAGACATGCCACTTATCTATACCAATATTATACAAGACCTAGTGGAATATTAAACACTTTCTTGTTCTCTTTGTCTTCATAAACCCACGGCTACAAACAATGGAGAAGGAAGCCTCAAAATTACAATGTAGTGTGTTGTTACATCCTTGTTGGAAAAGTATGCAACATTCTCTTCACCCTACTTAATAAACGAAGTTTAGTAGGGTACTAAATCAATAAACAAGTTCTTATCCCATCCTTTTGTATCTCAAACCGGATACACACCAAGAGACAACCAAAACCATGCCATGGTTTTGTAGAGTAGTATTCTAGCTCGTGTCTTGCTATATATATGTTCCATAAAGTGATATCAACATACACACAACATATCTAAGCAAAAACAATACATATTTTCTCTCCAACAAGCCTCAAAACCCACGGGCATCACTCTCACACACATATATAATCATAATTTTTGATTTCTAAGCTAGTACAAGTATTCAAGGGTTATTATTAATCATATACAAGGTGTCTTGGAAGCTTGGTTTGGGTTATACAAGGGTTTATACAAGGAAGGTTTCAAATTAGGGTTTTCAAGAAAATTAGGGTTTTCTAAACCTAATTTTCTAATTAGGGTTTTCTTGGTTGGGTTTGATCTTGTTCATCATTCATCCTACATTCATCTAAGGTTTACCTAAGACCCTAATCTTTTCAATACTTTCATTTTATGTATTATATAATTGTGTGTAGTTAAATCACCACCTAGGTTTATTTTATGAAGTTTATAAAATAAAAACATGTACATACATACACGAATTACTTTTATATTAGGGTTAAGATGATGTTTAAAATATGTTAATATATTTAAAACAAGGATTTACAAGCCATGGATAAATTATATAATTATTTGTCAAGTTATAATTATTTATTTATTTATAAAGTTTAGATAAGTAAATAAATATGTTGGATAATTTTCATGGACAATATGGACCTATTATGGACACAATTTAGAGGACTTAAATTATATACCATGGATGTTAATTTATAAATTAGAAGACTTGTGATAATTTTATAAAGTTTAAAAGTGTATAAAATGAGTTAATTAATCTTTTATATGCCACTGTTCATTCGAACTAATTGACACTTTATTTTATATTTTATAAAAATAATACATCTCATAAGGATCGTAAGCATATAAGAAACTTGAAAATCCGATAAATAACGAAGGAGCTATGATATTTACGAGGTTATGCGTATAAAAGTGTTTTTATAAAACTAAGTTTATAAAAACTATATGATTTCAAATCTGAGATATTTCTTTTATATTTTTCTGTAAAAGTAGATATTGTAAGGATTCTAAAAAGGTAAGAAACTTGAAAAACCAATGGATAATGAAATAGTTATGACTTTTTTATGTTTATGTAATAAAATAAACAAAAGTGACTTTATAAAAGTAATTTTATAAAAACTAATTTTTTTACAGAAACATACAGTGGACATGGACCATGTTAGATGATAGAAAATTTAATTATGAAGCCATGGACATAAGAATCACTAGAAACCGAATTAAAACGAATAAGATACAATAAATATACGATTTCAACAATTAAAATTTATAAAAAGTATTTTTATAAATCTACACTTACTGTTACTGTTCATAACAGTAAATATGAATATAATAAATGTAATATTTGATTAGATTTTTCAAATACGAATCCATACATGTAAAGAATGATTAAAACGGGGTTAAAACGAATAAGTAACGACTCTTTTAAGTTACAACGATTAATTATATAAAAGTAGTTTTATATAATTTATAAAATATTATTAAAGTTACTGTTCATCAGTGATTATAATATTGCAAATATGATATTTGACTAGAACATTCAAAAACGAAGCCACATATATAAATAACATATTTAAAACGAGAGAGAAATGACGTTTTTACTAAAGTGATATTTATAACGTTTTTAAATATTATTTTCTCAAATAATTAAAGCATTTATATAATGGAGTTATATAAATAAGACATCAAGTATTTTTGGCAAATAACGAATTGTTGGACAAGTATACCATTTTTACAAACACTTTTAGGTGGTGATGTAACTATATAGAATTATATGTGGTATTAGTTATTCAAAGTACATGGTACTTATACGACCTATATTTAATTAGGTTGCACTCAGATTTCGCTTGTCGATTCATTCACTTGATTTATTTCATTCACTTCCTTTACCGAGGTGAGTTCATAGCCCCATGTTTTACTATATCAATGATTTACAACTTTTGGGGTGAGAAACATGCATTGTTTTACGATTGGACGCAAGCGTACATTTTTACATGATCACGTGTTTGCCTAAGTAGCGATAACCCTCTGAGCCCATTATCATGAACTGTCAATTACTTTGTGTGAGCGCGAATGTTATAAATAGATCTATTTAGGATTGACATCCCCGTTAGGGTGAGTCATGCTCACTATGCCGGTTTACCGGACAACGGACGTATACCATGTCGGATTTAGGATGTTGCGGGTTAGAACATCATCACGGGCAATGTTGGCAATTTATATTGCAATTCATACATGTCGAGCTTCAGTGTCATGAGCTTAGCGAAACGTAATTACATTTTGTGATGTTTGCATCTGTTGCATTATTACGAGGAAAATCTTGCGGTCCTACATTACATTTTACATAAACCTATGAATCACCAACTTTATGTTTCCATTTTAAAGCATGTTTTCTCAGGTCAATGAGGCATGAGGTGCTAAGGATACATTGGGGATACTCTTTTGGGGAGTCATGGATTAAAGATTTGGATTCATTACATCTTGGGATATTTGTTATGATCTAAAATCTTGTTATTTCAATGTTGAATAATTTAAGCCGTTGTGCTTTGTATTAAACAATTTCAATAAATCTAATGTATTGTATTTCAAACGACTCTTTTAGAGGTCGTTTTCATATCTTGTGTTGTTGATCTATGATGTAACGCTCCCGGACACATTATTCCGATGCGACCTAATTTGGGGGTGTTACATTTATGGTGTTTTAACTTCTCCTTTGTTTAGTTATAGGTTTGTTCACGAAAAAAATATGATGTCATGATAGGTTATGGTTTAGGTCAATTCAGAAAATGTTTAATCTGTAATGGGTCAAATGGCTCATAAATCTGAATGACTTTTAGTTTTTATTTGAATTAGGCTGAACTTTGTCTCATTTAGTTATGGATAATGAACGTGTTTGAGCCTTTTGTGAATGTACATGTTTTATGTATTGTCATGCCTTATATTGTATTGGGATTCATGTGATGGTTCTTTGTATATACAAAAGTATTTTACGTAACAAAGCTTTCGAAGCAGATATAACTACCATATTTGATCGTATTCTCTAGACGACGGGTTATGCAATAGATTTCAGGTGTTAAAATTGGACATATTTAGTGATCTATTTTACTTAATTGCAAGTTCTGTACAAAATGAGATCACTTGTATATAAAAGAAAACTCCTTTAAAAAAACTATCATACTTAACCTATCATAAGTTGCAATAATATTTTTTAGTAAATGAGTAGATA
>BQNB010115779.1:0-21490 GCA_026074375.1 Tanacetum coccineum
CAATTCAATAGGAGAACTCTTGTAATATTTATACTTTGCTATAAGCGTTCGGTTAGCATATCATTTTCTTTATTTTAATCGTTCGTCTATGATACTGTGTATTGATACAATGATTATGGGCTAATGCATGTAGGTATTAGCCATGTTTATGATAATTTAATGTTTGGTTTGTTTATATTGATTATTTACCTTTTTATTGCATGTTGATTATGTTTATCACTTCATACCCGTTTATTGCTTGGTTATGTTTTCATCTATCATTCAACTGGATCTAGGATTACAAATAAAGCATTGTAACTAATCGTTATTTGGGCTGTAGACTAAAGTCTAGGATAGATACTACATACAACTTATCTATGTAACTCTGGATTAATAGGACTACAAATTTAAACCCTTGTTTCTGCCTTTGGTAGGGACTCGGACCGTAGACTACCAGCATGTAGATAACCATTGGGCATAAGTTGGTAAAGCCTCAATGAGCTAGGTTTCGCTATTGTCGCCTAGATAGATTATAATCAACTGTGTACGCTTTATGCGGGTTTAGGTTAATTGTGACAGGATTAACTGTAATGCAAACCTCGAGTTTAGGGAGAAGAACCACCTAGCTTAGGAATGATATAACACCAACGAAGTAATACAATCATTGCACATATAAATAATACCTACATTTTATTTGATGAAACTTGGTTAATATGTTTTTCTTACATAAGTGCTTGACCGCTTATTTCTCGTTTGTTTATCTGCTTGTGTGTGTTACTTGTCTTACTTGTTACCATATTAGTTTAGATTAAACCAAACTCGTGCCAGTCTCTCAGGCTGAAAACCCCCATCTTTGCGTTAGTTTAGATTTAATTAGAATTAACTTAGATTAACTAGATTTAACTTATATAACTAGAATATTAGTAAATAAAGTGTTAACGCTCACTCTTAGTGATCGACACCTTACTTACGAACAAACCTACAATCGACTGGGTACATTGCCCGTTAGTGTTAGTTAATAGGTAAAGTCAGCAAAATATAAATAGTAAAACTTGATAATATAATTACCTACACACAATAACACGTCATCGTTCTAAATAAAAGTAACATATCATTTTTTTGGCAAGAGACGACGGTGATTCTTCATTACTTGAAAATTATTCATAACTACTTCAACGGATATACTTTCAAACACATCTTTCTCGACGTAGGTGACCAAGTAGTCCTTCAAACACTCGTTTTCATGTTATAAAACAACAATTGCAAAAACAAATATACAACTTATAAACCCTATCATACCTTTGGATATGGTGTATCCACTTTTCAAAATCAATACAGCGTATTCGACATCAAACATCAATACGCGTATCGATCGTCCTATACAACCCAATTTTTAAATTTTTCGTATTTGATTTTCTTATTTAGTTTTCTGTATTTTCTTTCTTTTGAACCTATACTACTGATATTTAACCCTTGTTTTCAGGTAGTGCATGACCATGAGTTCAAAGAAAGAGCTCGTTGAACCTTACGACAAACCTGAGCAAGTGTTACATTCGTTGAGAAAGCTTTTCAAGACAACTAGTTTTGACCATTCGAATTCACCCGAATTCGAGTTATTTTCTGATCACGAAAGGTAGTTTCAAGAAAAGATCAAAGAAACAATGACGGAACCAACTATAGGGGAGTACATGATGAAAACCCGAGAGGACTATGGCTCGAGGGTTGCTAGACCAAAGTTTGACAATGATACTGATTGAATTGAAAGGGTCCCAATTTCTAAAGGAGTTGCCTGAACATACTTTTAGGGATCAGTAAAATGTGGATACAAATGAGCACATTGCAAAGAGCCTGAGGATAGTTGATTATATTTTACTACACTAGATGTGACTCAGGATCAACTTATGCTTCGTGTTTTCCTTATCACACTTACTAGAGCTGCAAGTAGATGGTCAAGGAATGAACCTGCTGATTCTATTACTATGTGGGAAATTCTTAAAGGAAAGTTTTTGAACAAATACTGTCCACCTTCTTGTACTGCTAAAAAGATGGAGGAAATCCATAATTTTTAGCAAGAGCCGGATGAAACTACCCCCCTTTTTTTATAAAAAAAAAACCCAAGAAAAACTTAGGAATGATTTAAAAAACTTTCATTGAGATGTCCTCAACATTACTTAACTAGTATGCAGGAAGTGATTTTGTTTTACAAAGGACTGGATGTGCCCACTAGACAGATTCTTGATTCTAAGGAAGGTGTGCTTAAAATAAGTGCACCTGATGCGAAGAAATCCATCCAAGAAATGGTTGATTATTCTCAAAAATGGCATGATGGAACATTTACTAGAAGTAAAAGTAGTAATACTTCTGATGGATTATTGCTTTTTCAAGCTCAAATTGAAAATTATTGCAAGAAATTAAAATGAATGAATAGTGTATGCTGCTCTGTATGGTTTGTGAATTATGCAATGGACCACATTACACTAAAGATTTCCTATTGAAGGAAGAAAGAAAGACACTTGAAGAGACGTACTACACTCAGTTTGGAGTATCATTCCCACAAGCAGGAAGGTATAAAGCAGCTACTTCAGGATTTAACCAAAGGGATCATGGAAATACATCATATCAAGAAAAAAGATAAATGATGGAAGAATCATTGAACAAATTTATGGTTGAATCTGCGAAAAGACATGATGAACACTCTTCTTTGATTAAGGAAATTCGAGCTTCAACGGATGTTGCAATCAGAAATCAAGGAGCTTCAATCAAAGTATTAGAAATTCAAATTGGGCAAATGAGCAAGGTACTTCAAGAAAGGGGATCTGGAAGTCTTCCTAGTTCAACTAAAACAAACCCAATGGATCATGTCAAGTCAACCACTAACTTAACTAAAGTAAGTTGAAACACTTAGGAAGGATGACAAGATGCCATTGATCAATCTTATTCAAGCTACTATTCCTTTTCCTGGTCGTTTAAAAGAAAATGGTTATGATAAAGAGGAAGTGTTAAAGGAATTGAAGAAGGTAGAGTCTGCTACAAGCTTAAGGGGATTGCTTATGGAAAAGTCAAGGATTGAGAAGCATATCAAAGCAAAAAGGAAAGTGCATTGCTCGATAATTCTTAAAGATGCTCTACCTCCAAAGAAAAAGACCCAATGAGTTTTACTTTACCTTGCAGTATTAATAATTTATGTTTTGATAAAGCCTTAGCTGACTTAGGAGCTAGTGTTAGTGTTATGCCCTATTCGACCTTTACCAAACTAGGTTTAGGTAAATTAGCTCCTACTAAATTAATTATAGAATTGGCTGATAAAAACTATGAAACGTCCATAAGGGTATAGCAGAAATATGTGTTAGTATAATAGAATAACTTGCCTTTCCCTTATACAATATTGTTTTAATAAGCCGAGGATATCAAAATTCCATTTATCCTTAGAAGACCATATTTGTTTACTGCTCATGCTAAAATAGATGTACTTAAAAGAAAATTTGCTTTAAGAATTGGGAATGACAAAATAGTATTTAAGAGTGATAATCCTAATAGTAATATAATTAAGAAGGTTTATGTGTTAGGATTAAGAGAGCAAATGGAACTTGATTTATAAGCTAGACTAATGGGCGACCTAGAATTATAGAGATTTTCTTGAATTAAATAATCTAAATGAACCATTAGAGCTTAATGATCATGAGATGGAAGACTAGATCCAGAGACCTAGAGAATGGAGAAATATTGATGAACTCAAAGGGTGATAGTATGTCAAATTAGTATGTTAATGAGATATAGAGAGAATAATGAAATATCCTAGTTTTGTGACAACGATAGGAAGAATCCATATATTAATTGTGCTTATAATTTACAATTTTCTTGCATGATAAGATATGAACATGTGAAGCTAACCTTTTTTCCATTTTATCAATTAATGTTATGTCTAGAAGTATATTTATAAATTCAATAATAAATAGAAATTGAGTAAAATAGTGGAAAATGTAGTTAGAGTTTTTATGAAGATGCCCTATCTTTGTTTGGAAACTTTTCAATAAATCACAGATTTTGCAAGTAATGGAGAATATGGATGCTTACCGTGATAAAGATATGGGGGATATTATTGTTGGGAAACCATTCTGTAGGAATGCACTTGTTGAAGCAAGACAGTTTGATAGATTTATTACCATTGGTGATGGTAATGATAGTGTCATTTATCAAATGGCCTGATCACATCCAAGCTTTAAACATCTCTCTAACAAGCAATGTAACAATATTAGACCGTTACTTCAAGTATGTGCACATGACATATTGGAAGGAAATTCGCACTCATATCAAAAGCTAAAAGGTTTCTTCAAACAAGTCTTGGATTTGGGACCCGAATACATAAAGAATGAAAAGATGGTTGATGGCTCACTGATTGTGTCATCGTGTAGGTGTAATTTATGCTTTCAAGTTTTAAATTTATATTTTGCCGAATTTACCTAAAACAACACTTTCACAAAACAAGTTGTACCGGTCAATGGGGAGTTACGTGTAAGGTACGGGGGTTGATCACTGAGAGTTAAGAAACAATCTTTCAATTTATTAATATTTTGGTTATCTAAACTAAGTTAATTCTATTCTATGTTAAACCTATGTTAATCCTAATCTAATGTAAAAAAGGGATTATTTAAGCCTGAAGACCAGACACGGGTTTTGTGGTGACTAAAATCAACTTAAGACACTAAAACACATGCAAACAAATTAACAGAAGATAAAAGAGCGGTCTAGCCAAATATAAGAAAACTATATTAACCATTATTAATCCAATCAGATCGTTAGTTTGTCTATTTAGTGCAATGATTACTTATCTCGAGGCGACATATCATTCTTAAGATTAAGGTGGTACTTCTTCCTTCAAACCTAACTACTAACTACTTAGCATATTTTTCACTAATATCACTAACAGCACTAAGTTATGCTTAGCAGCAGTAACTCTAACCTTAGAAGTATTAACTCCAAGATCATCATGAAGCCTTTTGATTCCAACACTGCTTAAAGGCAATTCATACACTAGTATTCTACTGGCCAAGTCTTTACCAATTAATTGAGAACGTACTCGTCGATCCCAAGGGTCACCTGCTGGTCCAACTAAGCTCGCAATCTAAAGGCAAAGATAGGTCATTATTTGTGAACCTATTGGTCTAGATGTAAAAATTACTATATGGAGAGCCATCCCGACATCTAGATTACTTGGTCCGTATCACTAGATCCAGTTGAATGATAGGTCGCATACAAAAGCACGTAAACAAGTATAAACTGATAAACATAAACAAGCAATCATCAATAATTAAGCAATCGATATAAACAAAACCAAACATTCAAATCTTCATAATAATAGCTAATACCCGAAGATATTAGCCTTTAAACATCAGAATCAATACAAGAGTAATAATTTAGCCAAGGTAAACTAAGTGAGTTAACGAATGATACCAAAAACTAAACGATTACAAGAGTATAGGAGATTACAAGGTGTTTCCTATGGAATTAGTTACTATGCTCGACCTCTTCTACTCTTCTTCTCTTCTGAAAATCGACTTTTATGGTTAAGGTATCAAGAATATGATTTAGCACACTAAAAACCCGTTTTTAGTTTTTCTATTTATAAGGTCTGGAATTTGGTCAATACGGCATATTGACTGGGGTCAATACGGCGTATCAGGGATTTCTTGGAGTAAGGACCACGTTCGATATCTTTCAGAATATTTTATTACTATATCTTGAATACGGCGTATAGATTTCTTCTAGATACGGCGTATTAAATCTTGTTACTTCATGGTCTTTAGTGAAGTGCAGGCACAGATACATCGTATCTTCCTTGATGGATACGGCGTATAGGATGTCAGAATCAGCTTCTTCATATTTCTTCGTTTAAGCTCCAGAATGCGTGCCTTTTAGCTTATCTTCACCAAGTACTCCATAATTACTAGAATTCTCCAATACAAACGATTAAGTAACAATTTTTTGCAATAATTATACAAAATGGGTTATTTACATGGGATAAATGATGCCATAAAAGTGACGTTATTTGATGTCATCATAGGATCGGTTTTGGTTCTTCCATTGAATTGGTTTCCTTTGATAAGAGTCAGGTGATTACCTTTAATAGCAAATTCGTTTGCGGTTTCAAGAATGGTGATTGCGGAACCAGGAGTCATAGCGACAACACGGTCAGCAGCCCACATGGGTTCATCATCCATGGGATCGTAATTTCGAAGAATATCAAGGAAGTGACGAAAATAATTGATGTCGAGAATTGGCGGATAGACAATTATCGGGTGTTGAGGAGGATTTTTTTCTTTGTTCGAATGGAACTATTTTGTTTCGTCGACGAAGTCTTCGATTCAGAGTACGTTCATGTTCAGGTAATGGTTCAACAAGTTCAGAGTTGGAAGCATGTGTATGCATCCAAGGGAGAATTTGTTTGGGTAAATTTTCCAGAAAACTGTACGGCGATTTGAAAAAAGGGGGGTGTTAAAAATTATTTTTAACGGTTTTATTACAAAACACCTTTGAAATCCCCGGCAGCGGCACCAAAAACTTTTGATGTGTTTTGAAAGCTTTAAATTTATAAGACTGAGATTACCAGTTATTATATGGAAACACACGGGTCAAAGTATAACCCACGTATGTAGTACAATCTTTTTAGGTAAGACCAGGTCGTCCACAGGGATTTGCGTAGTGCTCGAATAATTAGAAAAATAAATTTTAACAGAGGTGAAATAAACTGAATTGAATTCAATAATGATAGAGATGACTACTCGGATAATTTTATATGATTCATAAGCAATAGTGATAGTTACGATCTTAGAGTTAGGACTTTAATTTATAAAAAGTATTTTCTCGACAGAAAATATTTTTACAAATTAACTTGTTTAACTTAAGACTTATATTCAGTTAACTCGATTAAATGTGTCACTCAAATAATCCAGTTACTATTAGGAAAAGTTCTATGTAGAACACTATCTAATTAAAGAACAATTCACTTCATCTCAACCATCCATTTTATTTTCATCTAATAGTTTAGATTAATTTTTATTTTAATTTAATTAAGAAACTCACTTTCATCTTATTTTTTAAAAATTAAATATCTCACAAAACGTTAATCGTTACGCAAAACGAAACATACCATCGCGACGATAATTAAATCATCTTTCTATAGAGGGGCACTTCTATATACTTTCAACGAACTTTTTTTCGATTATTTTTTTCAGTCACGTCTGAAAAAATCACATGTGATTTGTATCACAATCACATGTGATTTTACGAAATCACATGTGATTTTTTCAGACGTGACTGAAAAAAATTCGGAAAAAAAGTTCGTCGAAAGTATATAGAAGTGCCCCCTATAGAAAGATAAAAAAATACTCGTCGCGATGGTGTATTTTTTTTCGTTTGACGTAAATTTAATTATACCATCGCGAAGAGAATTAAATTATCTTTCTATAGACGGGCACATATATATACTTTTGATGAACTTTTTTTTAAATTTCCGTCCAGAAAAAATCACACGTGATTCGAAAAATTACATGTGATTTCTTACATTAAAAATCACACGTAAATTTGTAAATTCACATGCGATTTATGAAATAGCACATGATTTTTAAAAACAACAAATCACAAGTGATTTTACAAATCACGTGTAATTTTTTTGGCGAAAATTTTAACACTTAAAAGTCGTCAAAAGTATATGAAATCGATTTTTTTTAGTTACGTCTGAAAAATTCAAATGTGATTTGTATCACAAATCACATGTGATTTTATGAAATCGCATGTGATTGTGCTACAAATCACATGTGATTTTTTCAGACTTGACTGAACAAAAAAAATTCGAAAAAAAATTCGTCGATAGTATATAAAAGTACCCCTCTATAGAAAGATGATTTAATTCTCGCCGCGATGGTGTATTTTTTGTCGTTTGACGATTTACCGTTTGCAAGATATTTTATTTTTAAAAATGAGGTGGAAAGTGGAGTTTTTAATTATTTCTTTTATTTGATGAAAAATGAATGGCTAGGATGTGTTCTTTTGTTCTTTGTGATGATATTGTTCTATCATTATCTCACCTCAGTTACTATTATATCAAATCTATTTTGTCTATCGAATAACGTAAGTAGATTTCTCGTCACAGACGATAAAGATCATAGACAAATCTTTAAAACAATATAGATCACAACGGGTCTTTCGACCTATACTGGTGTGAGTATATAATCAAAATTGATAATCAAAGTTGATAAGATTAGATACGATAGGATTATAACATAAGCTTAAGATTAACAAGATCGTAATTATACCAAACGCTTATTCATTATATTATTTTCCCGAATAGTCATGAGAAATTTAGCCTCTCATGGCTATGAAGTTCATAACAAGATTAAATGGAATAACAAGAAACATACTATATCCGGGTAAGAATATGGATCAGAATTCTCCCCGTAACAAGTATGGAATCGAAGTACAACCTTTTATTCTTATAAATCTATGATACTCTTCTTCGTTCTTCGTGGTTTGATCTTCAATCTTTAAAGGTTTATGGTGTTTTTGGAATGAAGGATTGGAGATACGATGAATTGGTTGTGTGTGAGATGAATGGAATGAAGTGAGTAAGTCTGAGATATTCTCAATGTGTGTGAAATTCGGCTTTATTTATAGGCTAACTTTGAGGTTGAAGTGCGGCGCACACAAAAGATTGTGCGGCGCACTTAGGGTGTTAATGCGAGGGAAATTTAATTTCATTTAAGAAGTGCGGCGCACAAGAAATATTATGCGGCGTACTTAGTGATTAAATGCGTCTTCATTTAATTGACTTTAATTCTTGAATTCGTTTAGAAATGCGGCACACTTAGGGAAAGTGAGGCGTACTTGTGTCTTTTTCAGCCTTGAGTCAATTTCTTTTCTTCAAACTTGCTTTCCAATAAACGTAAACACTTGAACTTCATTTCTTTTGAGCTCGGGATGACTTTAAGTAAACATGCACATAATTTATGCTATTAAGTATTGAAAGTTCATGAGAAATGATAAAATATATATAAATAACGCCGCTAAATTATGTATAATTTAGTTGTTATCAACGTATCTGCTGATGTGGATAGGACGTATTCTTCAAAGTCAGGAAATGGTCTTGAATTCGTCTAAGTCTTGGATACGGCGTATCTGTCTAGAATAATACGCCGTATTGATGTCAGATTCGGTAGACGTTCTTGAAATTCTTCATTTATGCTCCAAAACACGTTCTTTTCTCTAACTATCGTCATAAACTATAGCTAGAAATTTTGTTTCAAAAAATCAGAGGCAGTTAATATCTCCAATATCAAGACTCTAGTTGATCATACCATACTTAGCAGTTTCTCTACACTTGACCATTTCTAAGAGATTTCTTAGTTTCATACTGAACATATTATTCCATGGTAATATCTGAGTTGTCAATTTCCTGTAATAAATTGACTAGGAACACAAAATTAAAAAATAATAAAAACACAAAATCTAATCTAAAATTCCAATAAACAAGTATTAAACAAATTTCACTCATCGGCAACAGCGCCAAAAACTTGATGTGTCGTTTAGTATAGGTAATTATATTATCAAGTTTTACTATTTATATTTTGCCGACTTTACCTATTAACTAACACTAACGGGCAGTGTCCCCGATCGATTGTAGGTTCGTTGATGAGTAGGGTGTCGATCACTAAAAGTGAACATTAATACTTAATCTACTAGTATTTTAATTATCTAAGTTAAACATAATTAATCTTAATTAAACCTAAACTAACACAAATAGGGGGTTTCAGCCTGAGAGACTTGCACGGGTTTTTGTTTAATCTATACTAATAAAGCGATAAATGCGACAAATAACACACACAATCAGATAAAGAAACGATAAGGAAGAGGTCAAGCACTTATGTAAGTGATGACATCAAATAATGTCACTTTATTATGTCATTTATCCCATCTATTTTGCCCACTTTTATATAATTATTGCATTATTTGGTACTTAATTGCTTTAAAGTTGATAAATGCAGTAATTCAGGAGTGTTTTGTGAAGACAAGCTAAAAGGCGCATAATTTGGAGCTAAAACGAATACATTTGAAGATTGCTGAAATTTCACCAATACGTCGTATCCAACTTAAGAGATACGGCATATCTGCGCCAAGACTTCACAAGAAAACGCGTTGGACCAATTCCCAATACGGCGTATCCATGTTGTCTACATACGCCGTATCCATGAAGATAACTATTCGAAGATACAGTAAATCAAGTAAATTGGGAATGATATCAAAGATTTATTACGAGCGTAGCGCGCACTCCAAGGTATCCAGCCCAATATGACGTATCGACCTTGCTGGATACTGCGTATCGAGTCTTTTTCAGACACTATAAATAGAAGACTCAAAAACGAGTTTTCAGTGTGCAATATCATATTCTTTATACCATACCCACTAAAGACGAATCTTAGAAGAGAAGATCAGCCACCAAGGTCAAGCATTGATCACAAATCCATAGAAGACATCGTGTAATTTTCACTCTTTTAATCGTTCGATTTTCCTTGTTTGATTACGCTTGTATAATTACAATGGTTGTGGGCTAATACCCTTGGGTATTAGCCATCTTAATGAAAGTTTAATGTTTAGTTTGTTTCAAAATCGATTTCTTAATTTATCGTTGATTGTTTAATTATGTTTATCACCTCACACTTGTTTATGTGTTTGAATATGCGACCTATCATTCAACTGGATCTAGTGATACGGACCAAGTAATCTAGATACCGGGATAGCTCTCCATATCGTGTTTCATATTACTGGACCAATAGGATCACAAATAACATTCTGTCTTTGTCTTTTGATTACGAGCTTAGTTGGACCGGTAGGTGACCCATTTATGTTTCATCAATCATGCTTTTAATTAACTAATAAAGATTGGAATAGTGGACTACCAGTATATAAAACACCGTCAAACGATAAGTGGGTAAAGTTCCGTTGGGCTAGGGTTTTAACAGGATCACCACTGCTTTAATTCTCTAAGATAGATTATAATTAAACTAAAGGATGCTTTATGCGGATGCGTTAATTATGACAGGATTAATCGTGTCTAGGTCTTAGGATGATGTCCCGCCTAAGTCTTAAGAATGATATTCCGCTTCGAGATAAGTAAATCATTGCACTAAAACAAACAAACCAGCATTGAACCGGATTTAATATGGCTAATACGGTTTTCTATCATTTGGCTTGTACCGCTTTTCTATCTTCTAATCTTCTTCTTTTGTGTTTATTGTGTATTGAATTGGTATTTGTTTCCACCAAACCTGTGTCAGTCTCTCAGGCTGAAAACCCCCATATCAATAGACAATGTACATAGCATAGGTTTAACCAGTAAATAGACTAATTAAGATACTGATAAAATATAGGATTAATATTCCACTCTTAGTGTTCGACACCCTACTTACCGCGAACTCCATCTTGACTAGGTACACTGCTCGTTAAAGTGTTGTTTTAGGTTTGTCGGCTAAATATAAATTTAAAACTTGATAATCAAACTATTGACTTGCAGCACATCAGTAAGGAAAATGTATTAACCAAGTTTATTTAATTAAAATGTATGAATTGTCTATGTGTGCAATGATTGTACTACTTTCGTTGGTGGTATATCATTCCAAAGTCAGGTGGTACTTCTTCATAAACTCTAGGTTTATATAACAGTTAATCCTGTCACAATCGACCAAACCCGCATAAAGTTTACACAGTCGATTATAATCTATCTAGGTAACAATGTTGAAACCTAGCTCATCGAAGATTTACCAACTTATGGCCTAATGGTTATATATATACTAGTAGTCTACAATCCACTTAACTACCAAAGGAAACAGAATGTTATTTATAGTCCTAAGATACCTTAGTCTATGATTCACTTAACGAAAAGTAGAAACATGATTTTATTTGTAGTCTTAGTGATCTAGTTATATAGATAAGCTATATGTAGTATCTATCCCAGACTCTAGCCTATAGCCCAAATAACGATTAAGTTACAACGCTTTATTTATAATCCTAGATCTAGTTGAATGATAGATGAAAACATAATCAAGCACATAAACAGGTATGAAGTGATAACCATAATCAACATGCAACGATAGAGTAAACAATCGATATAAACAAATCAAAACATAAAATTATCATAAACTTGGCTAATACCTACAGGTATTAGCCCATAATCTTTGTAATAATACACAATATCATATTCGAAATAATTAAAGTAGAGGTCATAAAGAAAACGATACGCTAACTGAACGATTATAGTGGAGTATAATGATTACAAGAGTTTTCATATGGAATGAATGCACTTGCAGGACCTACTTGTCTTCTAAAATCGTTTGAGAATCGTACTTGGTGGTTTTTGCTCTCCGAAAACCAAATGTTAGGTTTTCTATTTATAGGTTGGCAAATCAGGTCGATACGACGTATTAGAAAAGTTAATACGGCGTAGCAGGGTCTTTGGCATGGGCTCCATGATTATTATATTCCAGAATATTCTAGAATAATCCTTAACCGCCTCCTAATATGGCGTATTGATGCATCTGGATACGGTGTATCGGGAGTAAAACATGTTTGTTCTGAAAGTTGACCATAGTTTCATATACGACGTATCTGCTAATGTGGATACGACGTATTCTTCAAAGTCAGGCAATGGTCTTTAATTCGTCTAAGTCTTGGGATACGGCGTATCTGTCTAGAATAATACAGCGTATTGATGTCAGATTCAGTAGACTTTCTTGAACTTCTTCATTTATGCTCTAAAACACGTTCTTTTCTCTAACTTTCACCAATTACTCGATAATAACTGAGATTCATAAAGATAAGCAATAAAGTATCAAATCTTATATAAAATAATATAAAACGAGCAATATAGACAGGATAAATGATGCTAATAATTAGACGTTATTTAATGTCTTCAATTAGCTTTAACCGTGTTGGTATTATTCATTCTTCAAATTTTGTAAGAACATTAATTTTCAATCGATCAATGATTTCTTTCATTATGTTATTTTGTAAGAACCTTAAGTGCTAGCCTAGTTATAAATTTATTATTATAATTAAGCATGTTTTCGTAGTTTAATTGTCGCTTATTTGGATATCCTATTTGACTGTTATTAGATCCCTGCATGTTGGTAGTGTTAAGGTTAGTGTAGATCCCTTTAATCTATTTAGTAGGCATAAGTTGTTGAAAGGTAGTTTATTTAGATACTAGGAATATGTTGACATTTGTTCTTAGGTTAAGGGATTGATGTATTACCGCCTACATTAGATTAGGCACTTATAAAGCGTGAGAAATCCTTTTAGGAGGGTTTAGTGTCGTGTAGTGGAATGTCGACACTTAGACAGGTCTTTAGGATAGTTGAGGGTTTAATGACTATGAACTAGATACCCGACTACTATGAAAAACAGGGTTGAGATCATAGTAATTATAGGCTAGGTAGCGACTACAAATCAGACTTAGTGATATTAGAAACACCATAACAAACGGTAATTAGACATTGCATTAGGAAACATCATATTCGCGATAATAATGAAGTAGCTAAGCTAGTACGTAATTCTCACTTGATTTATTCTCCAATTTTATTTTTGTATTTATAGTAGTTTCATTTATCAAAATCAATTCAAATCGGGTTCTCTACTCATTAGTGCGTTTGTAGACCCTTAGGTGAACGAGTATTATAAATATTAAAACTTGGTAGTTGAAAACAAATGGATGCATCAAGGTTTTGGCGCCGCTGTCGGGGAGCTAAAATCTGTTTTTAATTTGAATTTTTGTAAACCTATGCATTTTTAATTTTTCTTATTTTTCATTTCTTTTAATTCTTCACATACTACTACGCTTTCATAAAAATTTCAAGTACATGACTAAGAGAGGAAACTCTAAGATACTCACCCCTTACGCGAATCCAGAGAGACAGTTTCGAGCCAAAAAGGATATTACGCCAATGTTTGTTCATAACATCTACTCTTTTTTTGAAATAAAGTCATCTGAATTAGAATCCAAAGAGATGGGTGAAACTGATATTGAAATGCTCATGATGGAGCAATACTTGGGTTTAGTTCCAAATAATCGAAGGACATGATTAATGACACCCGAAATTGGGAGAAATGTAAATTTTGAAATCAAAAGCTAGTTCATGAGGGAGCTAAGGGAAGATACATTCTCAGGAAACAAGAATGATGATGCTTATGAACACATTGAAAAAGTTTTGGACATCGTCAGCCTCTTCAACATGTCAGGAGTTACTCATGACGCGGTTATGCTACGCGTATTTACTATCACACTCACTGGAGCTACAAAGAGATAATTTGTCAGGATACCTTCAAGAACAATCAATACATGAGATTTGCTAAAAAAAGCCTTCATCCAAAGGTAATTTCCGTCGTCTTAAACTACAAAACAACTTGAAGATATTCATAACTTCAAGCAAGAAGGTGATGAGACATTGTATCAAGCTTGAGAAAGGTATAATGACATTCTCTACAAATGTCCAACACATGATCTGAACAGCCAACCAAAGGTGAATATCTTCAATAAGGGGCTAGACACTACTACCCGCCAATTGATTGATTCTGAAGGGCCGATCCCTGGGATGACACCAGCCTAAGAGTTGGAGTCAATTTAAACCATGGTAGATCACTCACAGAAATGACATGATGGATCTAGAAGAACAAACAGTGGTAGCTCGAATGGAACAAGCTGATAGTCTTGGAAGAGAGATGAAGAAGCTAAAGGAAAATGTGCATGCTATCTAGGTTGGTTGCGATATTTGTGGTGAAACGCATCTTGACAAGGAATGCCCACTCAACGAAGAAGTTAAGGGAGTTAAGGAAGTCAAATATGGCGAGTTTGGAAGATCTTTTCCAAGAAATGGTAGAAATGGAGGTAGGTACCGTGTAGATCCACCAGGATACTATACGCGTGTGAAGAATCGTCCACCATTTGGCGAGAAGAAACCAAATCTTGAGGAGCTCATCAACAAGCACATTGAGGAATCAACCAGGAAAAAGAATGATAATGAAATATGGATGAAAATTTTTCAAGAAAACACGGATATAAACATAAGGAATCAAAATGCCGCATTAAAGAATCTTGCGACATAGGTTGAGCAATTGACGAAGGATTTCCAAGCAAAGGCGGCTAAGGAGGCGCCCAACTCATCTACACCAATTGGTCATTGCAAAGCAATTTTTGCTGACAATGATGCTCAAAGTGATGAAATTTCTTCTAATGAAACTAACGAACTCCACGAAGTATCTCTGATCATAATGTGAAGGTTTCTAAGAAAGAGAATGAAGGACCATCAGGAGTCTTGCCATGCCAACTACCTTCAAAAGAATTAAGTCCATGAAGTTTCACTCTTCCTTGTACTATTGTTAGCTTAAATATGTATGCATTGGCAGACTTAGGTGCTAGTATTGATATCATGACATACTCGATGTTTAAGTGCTTAAAACTAACTAGCCTTAAGGAAACAAGTATGTTAGTTGAAATGACCGATACGTCAAAAAGGGCACCTATGGGAATAGTGGAAAATGTTCTTGTTAAAGTTGATAAGTTTGTGTTCTCATCTGATTTGGTGATTATTGATATGTTAGGAGATCCTAACGAGACCATGATATTAGGTAGACCATTGTTAGCCACTATTCATGCTCGAATAAATGTTTTCCATGGGGAAATTTCATTGGGAATAGGGGAAAATATGATACAATTACATGCTTTATTTGTACCAAAACACGAAAAAAAATGAAACCCGGCCGGGTCTCGAGAACCGGGTTGACCCGGGTCACTTCAAACCCGGCGGGTTCAACTGGGTTTCGAAAATATAAAACCCGGTTTAATTTGACCCCTTTTTTCGACCGGTTGAACCGGCCAGGTCGAACTGGGTTTCAAAACATTGGATTTATACGTATCTCTCTAATTCACCTCACAACTTCAAAGATTTGATGTTCGTTTATCGTACCCTGGTATAAAAAATAATTTCACATGACATAAAATTCTTAAGAACAATGTTCCGCTAATTAAAATTGTTTCATACTTCAAAGAAAACGTGCTCACAAATTTTATGTTTACACAATCCTTTGATCTTATGTAGGTTACAAATATATCGTTGGAATTATTAGGTGTGTTTGATGATTGGGCGGTTAGGTTAGTCGAGAAATTTAAATCATATTTACGAGATGGACCCAAAGGGTGTAATTTTTTTAAATTTTCTGATTTACCCAAAGAGTGTAATTCATCTTTCATTGCCTTAATTCCGAAAATTCCGGATGCTAATCTTGTTAAGGATTTTAGACCGATTAGCCTCATTGGTAGCATATATAAAATCATTGCTAAGATTTTAACTAATCGTCTTGTTGATGTCTTGGGGGGAATTATTAATGAGGTTCAATCGGCTTTCATTAAAGATAGGCAAATTCTTGATGGGCCTTTTATTTTAAATAAAGTCATGTCTTGGTGTAAGAAGAAGAAAAAACAAACTCTTCTTTTCAAAGTGGACTTTGAAAAAGCATATGACTCGGTAAGGTGGGATTTTCTTGATGATGTTTTAGGCAAGTTTGGGTTTGGGGATAAATGGAGAAAATGGATTCAATGTTGTCTTCATTCTTCGAAAGGGTCTATCATTATCAATGGTAGTCCAACCGACGAGTTTCAATTTGGTAGAGGTCTTAAACAAGGTGATCCGTTATCTCCTTTTTTATTCTTATTAATCATGGAAAGTCTCCATATTTCATTTCAAAGAGTGGTTGATGCGGGTATGTTCCATGGTATCGATGTTGGTGGTTTGGTTAATCTTTCGCACATGTTCTATGCGGATGATGCGGTTTTTATAGGTGAATGGAGCGAAAGTAATATAACTTCTCTTATCCATGTTCTTGATTGTTTTCATAAGGTTTCAGGTTTAAAAATCAATATGTGCAAAAGCAAAATCATGGGCATTGAAGTTGATAATGGTAAAGTCTCTCGAGCGGCGACCAAATTCGGATGTCTTGTTCTTAAAGCTCCTTTTTTATATCTTGGTTCTTATGTTGGAGGGGACATGAATAAAATTCAATCTTGGAAGGACATTATTGATAGAATTAGAAGACGTCTATCAAGATGGAAGATGAAAATGTTATCGATTGGAGGGCGGCTCATGTTAATCAAATCGGTACTTGGCTCGATGCCTATTTTTCACATGTCAATGTTTAAAGTTCCTGCAGGTGTCATTCAAATTCTGGAATCTCTTCGAAGTAAATTCTTCAATGGTCATGAGAGTTCGGGTAAAAAAGCTTCGTGGGTTCAATGGAAGAAGGCTCTTGCTCCTAAAGATAACGGTGGTCTAGGTATTTTTAGTCTTTATGCTCTTAATAGAGGATTGATATTTAAATGGGTTTGGAGATTTTTAGCCCATGAGCCTACGCTTTGGTCTCGTGTTATCAAGGCTATACACGGAGCCAATGGAAAGATTGATGAGATTTCGGGTAAAGGAGCTAATTCATGTTGGATAAATATTATTAAAGAGGTTAGGAGGCTTGAGGAAAAGGGTATTAACCTGCTTTTGTTCATGAAGAAGAAACTTGGGAATGGCCTTTCGACTTTATTCTGGGATGACGTGTGGTGTGATGGGGGCAAGCTTAAGAATAGATTCCCTAGAGCGTATGCTCTCGAAAACAGCAAACAAATTACAGTAGGTCAAAAACTTGCGCATCCTAGTCTTTACCATTCGTTTCGTAGACATCCGAGAGGAGGGCTGGAACTCACTCAAGTTGAAGAGTTAGCGAAAGTGATTAACCCTGTGGTGCTTACTCAGTCTCCTGATTCATGGTCTTGGACATTGAACAATTCTGGTGGTTATACCGTGGCTTCGTCAAGAAACATGATAGATTCGCGATTACTTCCGAAAGGTGATCTAAAGACTAGGTGGATTCGATATGTTCCCAACAAAGTGAACACCTTCGCTTGGAAGGTAATGACGAACTCCTTACCTACTAGATTTAACATTTCCAGACGTGGTATAGATATTGAGTCTCTATCTTGTGTGAATTGTGATGTCGGGATTGAAACCAATGATCATTTGTTCTTCGCTTGTAACACGGCAAAGAAGATTTCTAAATTAATAAATCGGTGGTGGGACGTGCCTTTTATGGATATTAACTCTTACGGAGAATGGAGGTCTTGGATCGATAATGTAAAACTGCCGAAGAAGAATAAAAGCATGTTCCAAGGTATTTATTTTGTGATGTGGTGGCTTCTATGGAATTTTCGTAATAAGAAGATGTTCGAGGCCAAGCCCAAATCTAAGGAGACGTTTTTTGATGAGATTATTTGTAGTTCTTATTACTGGTGTCGGTATAGATGCAATACTTTGTTTAGCTGGGACGATTGGTATAAAAACCCGTCTCTTATTTCTTTGTAATTTCTAGCTCCTTGCTAGTTTTTCTTAATAAAAGTCGCCGTTCAAAAAAAAAAATATTTACGAGATGGACGATTCATTTTATTACCCGAAACTTTATCGCGCTAGTCTCGTAACTAAACATGCGGGTAATAGTAATAAGCATCTCTAGATTCGAGTCAAGGTCAACCAACACAGACAAGAAGTCGAGTCGAACCTAGTAATTAAACATAATACTTTTACGTGAACTTATATAAAGTTCACAATTTTCGTAAGGAGAAGGATTAGACTTCACTCTTAAGAAAGCACATTTTTGTATTTTTCACTTTTAAGAAAGCACATTTTTTTGCCGACCATTTATTGAAATGATGAAAAGGTTATGTACTATGTGCAAACTGTCAAACGTTTATTAGGCGGTTCATGTTATTTGTACCCCCTTTAAAACGTCGTTTGTATCCCTTCTGTTTTTCTGGTGTTTTTTATCTTTTTTATTTTTATTTTTATTTTTATAATTTTGTTTATATTATAAAATTGTGAAACTGAAAATGCGGAATAAAAATTATAAAGTTTAACAAGCCAAAAGCATGAAACTGTCAAAAAATACGAAACAGAACCTGATATAAAACTGCGTTATACTGTAAAAATGGAGGGTACAAAAGGAATTTTTCTTACTTTTTCGTACTTTTTAGTGAGCCAAGGGGATACCAAAAATGAAAATTTAAAACAAAACTAAATTTTTCTTTACTTTTTCTGTACTTTTTAGTGAGCCAATTGGGGGGATACCAATAGTAGCACCCTTAAAAAGCATACATCAAAATATAAGCCTTAAGGGTTATGATATATGTACCCCCCTGAAAACACCATTTGTACCCCCCCGGTTTTTTTCGGTTTTTTTTTCGTATTTTATTTTTTTTGTATTTTTATAATTTTGTATATGTTATAAAACTGTGACACGGAAAAAACGGAACGAAAAATATAAAGTTTAACAGGTCAAAAGTATGAAACTGTCAAAAATTACGGAACAGAAACTGATAAAAAACTGCGTTGCACTGTAAAAAAAGGGGTACAAAAAGAATCTTTTGTACTTTTTGGCACTATGCAGTGAGTCAGTGGGGGTACTAATAGGGGCACCCTAATGAATATCGAGGTTCTGGACCATCAAATCTTTCGTGCGGTGTTGTGTTTTGTGTCACATTTATATTTATATATAGGTTTTTCTATCTTGTGTTCTAGGTTCACATGATAAGAAGGTAAAAGGTATATAGTGACTCACAGAAAAGTGCACAGGAACCATAAAATGTGAATCCTGTTAGGATTTATGTTTTAGTAAGTTAGCATCGACAGTACAAATAGTTAGTACTGTTAGTTATAGTTAGTACCGACAGTACAAAATGTAAGTACTGATCGATTAGTTAGTACCGTTAGTTACTAAATAGTTAGTACCGTTTATGAGATATGTATGAGATATTCTAGGAAAAGATATGTGTTAGTTGTTAGCGATTTGTAAGCTTGTGAGAGTTTATCCTTAGTCTATAAAAGGATATCTCTAAGCATAGTTAGATATACGTCCTCAAGATATCTCAAAGAAAAACTCATATCTCAAATAGTTAGTAATCTGTAATTGTTCAAAGCAGATTAATAGAAGTTGTTATTTAGTTACACATTGTTTTTCTTAGTACTTGTGTTGAGATTCCGCATCAATATATAGTATTCATAATCAGTGTTTTTACATAGTCAGTTGTATTTATACAGTTTGGCTATCATCCTTCATAGGCTACTAAGATCTATTTATTTAGGGACTCACAAGTTAGAAATCACTATTTTTATAACTTGACTTACGAGCCAACGTTATACGCTTTGTTGAACCAAATTATGCGTTCTAAATATTATTTGTAAACTCTATGAATTCACTCAACGTTTTGTTGACGTTTTTAAGCATGTATCTCTGGTTAATTGCTGTTGATGGCTGGATAGGACAGAACGCGGAATTCAAGGACGGTGTCTCGGTGAAGTCGTGTTATAAACTAAACAAATGTTTTGAAAATCAAGTCGTGTTGTGACTTTTAGAAATAATTTCTATGATGGTATTATGACCTATGTAACTCTGATCATTTTTATAAATGAAATAAAGTTTGTTTTATAAACGTATCTTTGAACGTTTACTAGGACTCGTGTTCATGTATTATGAAGTAGCACCCCAATCGTTGTATTTCGTTGTGTATCGCATTTTGGGGGTGTTACAATGACACACCTTGCTTGCGAATAACAAGGTGGTTGAATGGTAATTGGGGTGTTATCTCCTTCGAACTTAAACTCTTACCAAAGTTAAGAGAGTAAGTAAACAAACTACTTATGACTAAACTGAAGCTTCAGCTTCAGTAGTACCGTTTAGTTTGTTTGAGAGATAAATGAACTCTTAATGTGTATCACATTAATTGGAAGAGATATCATTTACTCGGGGAATCCCTTTCCTTTTATAGGCAAAGGGATTAGGGTTTACAAGTTAACCTAGTACACGTGTCATGCATCCAATGGGTGGTTGAGATACCATTTAATGCAGACATGCTCTAAAGTACCATGTCTAGTCCTTTAAGGAAACGTCTTTGTACTTCTATACTCCAAGGAGATTACTTTATTCCTTTTGACATAAAGCAATCTTTTTCCCGCCTTGTAAACCTTCTAGAAGTGAAACAAAATGTTTCAAACTTCTGTTAAAGAGATAGACAATGTTCAGCTTGGAATTGTTAACCAAGCTGAACTAAAGCTCTTTACATAGGCCTTCTTAAGTTTCTGATCCGCTGCATAAACTGAAGTGAAGATACTTCCCAATCTTATAAGGACCTGAAGAGCTGAAGCTGAAGAAACTTTGGCGACTTAAACTGAAAGACTTCAGCTTGAGTAAAACTTAAGGGATTTTATGTTTAAATCTACTAAGATACTGAAAGGCTCAGGAACTGAACCCAACACATGGTTTGAGAGGTTGGTTTGGTTTTAACTAATTAAACTACTTAATATCTAAACTACTTGGTTATAACTTATATGATAAACGAACGTATTTTCCTAATCATGTAGTACTCCTTAGTTTGCTTCTC
>BQNB010115780.1:7654-21490 GCA_026074375.1 Tanacetum coccineum
TTCACACACCTCAGCAAAATGGAGTAGTAGATCGACGAAATCGTACTCTGGTTGAGGCTGCTCGCACAATGCTTATTTTTTCAAGGTTACCTGAATTTATTTGGGCTGAAGCAGTTGCTACAGCATGTTTTACTTAAAATCGGTCAATCATCAACACATGACACAATAAAACACCTTATGAAATATTACGTGGACGAAAGCCAAATGTTGAGTATTTTCATGTGTTTGGCTCATTGTGTTATCCGACAAATGACCGTGATGATCTTGGGAAAATGAAACCTAAAGCAGACATTGGGGTTTTTATTGGTTATTCGGAAACATCAAGAGGTTTTTGAATCTATAACCGTCGCACCAAAAGGATTATGGAGACTATTAATGTCAAGTTTGATGAGCTTACAGGAATGGCTTCTGAACTCGATTGTTTAGAACCCGATCTTCAACGATTTAATAATCCAAATTCATCAGATGACTTAATGAATACTCCTTCAAAAGAGGATTTGGATAATTTGTTCGGTCCAATGTTTGAAGATTATTTTGAGCAGAAATCTTCTGATTCTACCATCAATTCCGCTGCACAACCGACTCATGATCAAGAAGACTTACCTTCTACATCTTCAATCATTGTTGACACACATGAGGCTCCTCCTGTTGTCACAACATCTGACGAACAAACTTCTCCAATCTCTTTACAAGAGTCTGATGAAGTCAATCAAGAAGATTCTGCTGATTTTGATGGTAATACACAGTTTGTTCCATATGATTCTCTGAATCATGAGGAAATTGAGTCATCTACAACGAATCTCGAACCATCAAATGTGCAGAATTTCCATCAAGTACAACCCTCGACTCACATTTGGACAAAAGATCATCCTCTAGACCAAGTTATTGGTGACCCATCCAAACCTGTTATGACTCGTCAACGGCTACATACCGATTCTGAGGTTTGCATGTATGCAAGATGAGTTGAATCAATTTGAAAGACTTCAAGTTTGGGAATTGGTTCCACGCCCAGAAGGAAAGAATGTTATTGCTCTCAAATG
This sequence comes from Tanacetum coccineum, assembly GCA_026074375.1. Taxonomy (NCBI): domain Eukaryota; kingdom Viridiplantae; phylum Streptophyta; class Magnoliopsida; order Asterales; family Asteraceae; genus Tanacetum; species Tanacetum coccineum. The sequence goes on from BQNB010115780.1 coordinate 8,695, forward strand.
GCTTTGGAAGAATAAGTGAGGATGCAGATAATATTGTGGTTCATAACAACACTTGTCTTGAGGCTAGAAGGTTATAAGCAAAGAAGAAGGTCATTGGAATTTGAGGATTCATTCGCTCCGTTGCGTTGACTTGATGCTGCTCGTGATTTCATAACTTGCTTTTGCTGCTCATGATGAATATCACTATCTTATCAAATGGATGGACAAACGGGCTTTTCTCAATGGTCCTTTGAAAAGAAGTTATGTCCAGCCAACACTGAAGGGGTTCTTGATTCTGAATTTTCAAATCATGTCTCACAGTTAAAAAAGCTCTAATACGTCTTAAGCAAGCACCTCCGTTGCATGGTAATGACAAACTGTCTTCTTTTCTAATTAAGCACGTTCAATAAAGGAATAATTAATCCCAAATTTGTTACTAGACTCACGGGTGAGACATTTTACTTGTATCAAGTATATATGATGATGACATTATTTTGGATTAAAAAAACAACAAATCTAGATTTTCAAAATATTTGCAAACTTAATTAAAAACAAATTTTGAACTGTGAAGATGGGGATTAAAGTTCTTTCTTAGACATCAAGTTCGATCAGTCGTCCGTCTCCCCGTGACATATTCATAATCTGTCCACAATATTGCAATAAGAGATTGTTTAAAGAAACATGGTCTAGATGAATGTGTCTCCATAGCACACTATGGCAACAAGATACTGGATGCTGATTTACAAGGCACTCCTACTTGATCAAATACATTATCGTCGTATGAAGGAGGACTTATGTATCTAACAGCCAGTCGACCAGACATAGCCTTTGCTACTTTTGTATGTGCACATTATCAAGCACGACCTACGGTCAAACAAGTCAAAGAGGTTAAACGGATCTTCCATACCTAAGACAGTCCTATAACATGGAGACCTATAAGTCATACCAAAGGGATTCTGGTTATGAACTAATTGCCTTAATTCAATGCGGACTATGCAGTTGTAAATATGATTGTAAAAGCCAACAAGGATGATTGCAATTTTTAGGTGGAATCTCAAATTTTGGAGTTCAAAGAAACAAGATTGTACTGCGATGTCTACTGCAGAAGCTGAATATGTTTCATTGTCTGCATGATGTGCTCAAGTGATATGGATGCGTACTCAACTGCTTGACTATGGATTTAAATACAATCGGATTCTGATGTATTGTGATATCAATGAGTTCCGATATGCTAATTTCATGCAATCCAACAACATTCTAAAGACAAAGCACATCGACAACCGGTTTCATTTTATTAATGAAGCACGTGAAGGGGTACAATGGGAAAATTACTTTAGTCGAAACAGATATCCCCACTAGCGGAACTAATTCTCCTAAGGCGCTTCCAAAAGAAACGCTTTTGAGTATCTAGTTCATCGCATGGTGTTAGATGTATTGACTAATCCAACTCCAGTTGGATAAGTCTGACAAAGTTATCTTCGTGAAAAGATCATACCATCACAATCATGAAAGCATATATATTTCTAAAACAAAATAAAAACTTAATTAAAAAAGAATACAATCTTTTGTTTTCATGATTCCAAGTTTCTTATTAAAACCTTTTATCAATGCAAAATACGGAATCATGATCCAAGGGGAGTTTTTCTTACAATATTTATCACAAACCATCTTTTGATAATAAAATCACATGATGACTAAATTTGGAAATTTATATATTTCAAGGGGGAAGTGTTTGAAAAAGATTCATTATTTAAGGGGAGTTTGGTAAAAATTCAACAAACAAAAAAATTGGAAATGCTAAAAGTACAAAGACCGAAAAAATACGTGTAAATTTTTTTCAAAATTTTTTGGAAATACAAGTACAAGGACAGAATGTGAAAAAATTACAAAAAACAGTTTTCGGTAAAAGTTAAGTACAGGGACTGAAAATGTCAATTTTACAAACTGTTTTCGGTGGCTATATAAAGGATTTTAATTTCATTTTCTACTTTTCTTTTTTACCGAATCCTTTTACCGAATTTGAGTAGAAGTCTGTTTTTCGATATCTAAGTTCATTACAACGATTGTAACTTCACTTCTTACTCAAACGTAAGTGAATATATATGTTTTAGGTGTTTTTGAGTAATTTGGGATTACCGAGTTTGAACTCGGTAAAGATGAGGTTTACCGAGTTTAGTGTAAAAAGTGTCTTACCGAGTTTTTGTAGCTTCTGAATAATCTTAGGCTTAGATTTAGTGTAAAAAGTGACTTAAGGCCATAAAATGATCATAGAATGGTTAGGATTGAATTTTGGTTAAACTCGGTAGAACATTACCGAATCTGTTATTTTACCGAGTTTACTTCTTTGTGCACAGGTTAATTGTGAAAATCGGTAAGGTCAACTGGTCAAAATCGGTAGTCAACAAAAGTCAAAACTCAGTAAAGGTTAATGGTGAAAAACAGTTTAATTGTTTGTGGTTTTGTGAAAGTGTTATGTATATGTAATAATGTTGTTGCTTCATGATTGTAATTGTGTGAATGTTTGTGAAAAACAAAACGATCAGTTTAGTTTTCATAAATTCTATGCTATGGATCATATATGTCTATTCGTAATTGTTTAACCGGTTTCGACCGTTTTCTGCATTGAACAGAATGAGGAGTGAGTGACTTAGTGTCCATTCAATTATTGAATTAGATGTGTTTGTATTCATGGTTTAGGCTTCATAATCAAATGTGAAAGAATCAAAGTTTTTATAAATATGTTAATTTCAAATCTCAATTGTTTAAGTGGACTAAGTCATGTCCAGCTACGGCCGTTTTCTGCAATGAACAGAATAAGGAGTGAGTGACTTAGTGTCCATTCAGTTGTAGGTTGTGATTACATTACTTGTCACATGAGAGTTTTTCTGAAAAGTTCTCAAAATCAACTGTTTATTGTGTCAAAATGATACTCTTTCTTAAAACAATTTTAAGAAGTTGAAGGTTTTCTCTTGAATTTTTATATTCTGTGTATTGGTTCATAATTCATAGATTAATCTTCCATTCTTCTTGAGAGAGTATCATGTCATAAAGGAAATTTTATGGTGTGGATATTCTAAAAACAAAAGATGAGAGCTAATCCCATAACGACGAAAAGCAAAATCATAAGTGTGTTCAAAAAAAGAAATGCCAAAACACACAAAAATGGTTAAATCAAAAGAATATTTACTAATAAAAGCGTTATGGAATGTGCCTACAATAAAGCAAGACCGAGCACGATGAGAAACAAATGATCCAAAAAATATGTTCAAAAGAGAATTGCCAGAACATATAAAACAGATTAGAGAGGAAAAAGACAAAAAAGTCAAAAGAATTATTTGTTTCCTAACACCCTCAATTGTTTTCATTCTTTATCATCATTGGCACAACATACAACAAGCAGCCTGATGGTTCAATCCAGATGAACTGTTGTCCTCCAAACAAGCGATATGACCTTATAGATGCAAATAAGAAGGTTGACTTGGAGAATGTGCAATGTCCATCAGAGAGCAAGATTCTGATGAATATTTTTACGAATCATCCGTTACGATTCAGTATTGTAGCTTCAGCATCTGTACCTTGGATTTATATGGCACAGTTCTGGCATACTTTGAAAGAAGACGGATCAAAGCATCGATTAAAGTTATGCTGGACTAGAATAGAGCTTTACATTACTCTGGATGCACTTTAGAAACAATCTTTCATTTTCTGCAAGCAATATAGATTAAAATAATGTTCGTTTGTGCAACCCCTCATTTCTGTTATGGTCCATTACAAAAGAACAAGTGTTGGATTACATTGGGATCTCAAGACTGTTTCTAATTTAAAGATAACTGGTCTTCTACAGCCTTGGCAGACGTTATGCAAGATATTCTCCCAGTGCTTGACTACACGAGTTACGGGATGGGACCAAACGCCATTGCAGATAATGCAAATGCTATACTGCTTTGTCAATAACATTCATGTGGATTATGCGGAGTTAATGTGGGAAGGCATTTACTATTCGTTCATCATCCTGCACTTTGATCCCATACCACAATATACGAAGATCATAATAAGTCATTATATGACTAATATTTCTGACCATTTCAAGACGTGCTTTGAGATGCTTATCACAATCTTCAAGATGATGATATTATGGAAGAATATATTTTAATTCAGGAAGAGAGAACACAAGAACAAGGTTGGGATGCGGTTACCAGGCTAAAGGATGATCACAGATGAGATGAAGGCTTACAGAGCATTTGTAAGATGTTATGCAGAGGTGTTTGGGCTAGATGTTTCCTCTGACTCAGTCACAGCCGGACTGAGTCTACCCAGGGAAATGCTTAGGACAATAGGCGCCACTTAGCGCCCCTAGGTCACCTAACCCTGCTACGGAGCCAGCTGAGTCAAGTGTTCCAAAATGATCAACTGTGATCCGTTTTCGATTACCGTCAAGGCAATCTGCACGACTAACACCACCTGTTCCAGTGCCAACAGCAGAAAAAGCTGATGAGATGATTTTACAAGACATGATTCAAGTAAGTCTTGCTGAGCAAAAGAGTCGTGAAGAACAAGAAGCAAGAGAAAATGTGGCACTGGTATACGAGCACTTGGCAGCTGAGGAGATTGAGAAGCTTGTTGAAGAGTCTGAGAATGTTGATGATAGTTCACCCCCTAGGCATGATGACACATCTATTCCCGGCACTAGGTTAGAGCCCAGGAGTGATAAGGAAAGTCCGGAGGTGGAGATTGTTCAGGAAAAGGAGGAAGAGACTACAAAGGACACGGACAATATTGTTATACCTGTAAATGTTGATGATGAAGAAGATGAAATAACTGATGAAGTGTTTGAATTAAGGAGAAGGGCGAAAGGGAAGAATGTAGAGGAGTCTAGGATTTCACCAATTCCTTCACCAACTAGATCTCCTAGGAATCTCTCTACTCTCGTATCTTCGGATACCGAGAAACTCCAGGAATTGACGGTTACTCATCCTACACCATCATCAGGTTCATTTGCACCAAAGTTAACAAAAACCAATCGTCTTCTATCATTGATCAAGGCAAAACCCAATCGATTCAAAAGATACAAGACTTTCTTTCATGAATTACAGGGACGATATGGTTACTTATTTGCACATCTCAAGAAAAGGTTCATGCCACGGACATCAAGTGATCAACTTGCTGATAATCTTCATGATGTCATGATGGAAACGCTACCCTCGTTGGTGAAAGAGAAAGTAACGGAGCAAGTTAAGAAGGAAGTTCCTGCGCAAGTTCGAGATCAAGTTCCTGTGTATCTTGCGGAAGGGTTGATTCTGGAAAGGAAAACGACTAAAGAAGAGACGGAAAGATTAATCTCTAAAGCTATCTTGCAAGAACATGGGCGTATGCAGGCACAAATATCATCACAGATTCAAAATGCAATTGACAATGCTATTCCTTCTTTAGTTGATGCATCTGTACGCAGTTATATGTCGGGTCATATTCTTCATGTTCATCCGGCACAAGTTCAATCATCCTCTGTTCCAGAACAACAACATCAATTGTACCTTGCTATGAAGGCTGATCCTCTGTTACAACAACAAGACATAGCAATCTGGTTGGCTCTCCAGATGAAGTTTGAGAAGACTCAGGTACCACAAACTGCTTGTAGATCTTCTGCCGTTCGCACAAGAGATCAGGACGATCCTCATGATGATGCTCATCCTGAGGGGGAGAATAGTGCAAAAAGGCAGAAGACATCGGAGTATGAAGCATATGTATCTGGAGAGTCATCGTCTGGACAAGTTAATGTAGAGGAACCAGGTCCTTCTACTTCAGGTAATCAAGAACAAGATGATGAATTTGATTTCTGGACTGATTCTTATGCTTCTGATGATGATGAGATTCCAACTAAGCAAGTAACACAAGACATCATGGAAGAGATATCTTTGACAATTGATGAAGCTAAGTTGAAGAAGATGGCGGATGAGATGCTAAGACAAAGATGTACTTCAGGAGATGAACATCAGTATCACATTGATCAGATGAAGAATTTCTTGCAAAGTGACATTGTTTGGGAAAGCAGAAAGGAAATTCTTGTCTCTCCGCATCCACGAAAGATCACACCATTAGTTCAAAGCTGTCAAAGAGATCCTGAAGCTCCAGCACTATCTCTGATCAATCAAGACCTTTTGTACTTGAAGAAAGGAAATTCAGGTCCTGAGAAGATCGTTTTGTCACTTCATAAATTTCCAGCAATTGTCTTCAATGATGATGATATTGAAGAATGGACTTCCAGATGGGTTAATAAGTGTATAAAGAAGTTTAATCCTTATGCAAGATATGGTGTAGAAAACTAGAAGAATCCTCATGCAAAGATCTTTTACATAAGGAGACAGAAAGAACCTAGAAGACCGAAGGAAGAGATCTATTCAAACTCTAAGATCGTTCAAGTCATCAAGACATTCTGGGAATTAGGTCATGAACATAAGTTTATCACAGAGATTGTGGCAAGAAGAGCTAATGATTGCATAGTGTCAATAACCGAGCCAGATTACAAGAACCTCAATAAGAATGACATTGAAAACATGTATCTGTTGATCGTGAATAACAAGGTACCTGATTATGCTGATACATGATTGCTATGGTCTCTATCAGTGTTCATCAGGAGTTCAGTGATATGGGAAAGAGTGCACGATTTTCAACTTAGAATCGAAAGCTATCAACAGAAGATTAATCTTACTGCACCGACAATTACATTCCCGAGAATTAAAGAATATAATGTGTTTTCTATTGTTTATGAGCCCGTACATGGAATCATTTACACTAATAGCAAGAAAGAGAAAAGGGTGATGAGACCTTTAGAGATACATAAGTTTTGTGATTCAACACTGAGACGAACGCTTAAAGGACTAAAGAGTTATTATAATGATGTCAAGTATGGATATGTGCAAAAAGAACTTACAAATGATGAAGTTGAGTTTCTTAAGTTGTTTGAAGAAGAGATTGAAGTTCGATTGAATTATCGAGATCAAATGAGAAGATGGAGATGTAGGGGTGAATGGAATGCCACTTGGGGAACCAAGGCTGCCCCGAATGTCGACCTTAGGGGGAGGACTGTTAGGTTGATAGAAAGTTAGCGATTATGTGGTTTTATTATATGTGTGAGATTATTAGACTTTATTTTGGTTTAGGTTTGAGTATAGCTTTGTAATAACGGTTTATTATGCTTTAAGAGAGAAATAGCTAATAACCAAAGTCTAGGGATTAGGTAAGGAGACAAGTTTAGGAAATAAGGACGGGGAGGGGCCCTCCCTCCTATGTGCCTATAAAATAGCCCTCTAATCTTTTTAGAGGGTGATGCTCTTGTTAACAAAACTTCGTATTTGTCCCGCCTACTTTAAATTGGAAATTTGGAATATTTCCGTTTACTTGCTACTATAATTCTACTTGCCCTCATTCTCTCTAATCTTACATGTTGATATGATTGATTCAAGATTCATGTGACCTATCAATTATATTGATCCACTTATGCTAAATGAAGCTGTTGAAGCTTGCAGAGGATAACTTAAGGGTTGCGAGTTCACATCACCAAAAAAGGTATTTTGTTCAGTAAAATCAATGTGAAGCTAAAGGGTTAAAATGGAATAAAAGTTATATACTTAACAAAAGAGAAGTGATAAAATGGTAGCAATATGGGCGGGTAAAAATGCTTAACTATTTTCTATGAGAAGAGACAGGTCTGGTTGGGTTGAACCTAGAGAATTTATGTCTGCATTTTGTTTTATCAAACAATCTAAGTTATTGGAACTTTCAACATGTCCACCTTTAGTTCCGCATGATCTTTAGTTGTGTTGCTCATTGTCCTTCAATATATAATGAAAGCGAACACATATGTCCAACCAAGAAATTAGACTTTTTTTACACAGTTTTGACGCGCCACCTCCCCCACCCACCCATTATATAATTACACATTCAAGGTGGAATACGACGCCGTTTTTACGGCTTGAAAACCACGGCGAAAAAAAGCCCAACACCGGCCCATATTAAAAAATAATATTTTTCTGGCCTAGCGTGTTTAATTATGTGTGTAACCCATAAAAACACCAAACGAGTTGGCTCGTGATGCCACTGTTGGGATTTAATAACTAGTTAACCATTAACAACCACGAGTACGCATCGGATATGGATCAAGTAAGGTGAATATGATTAACACACATAATGAATAAACAAAAGGGTAATAGAAATCTAACCTCTCGAAGAATCAAATGTTAATGAAACAAAGTGGTTAAGTTACCACCTCTACGGTTGCTCACACAACACGTCGAACAAGTACGCCACGATGCTAGCCGTTACTTCACGTCTCTCAAACACCAAGTGTTACTTTTGTTTCTTGAACCAAATATCACAAACAACCCATGTTTAATACTTGTTCTAGATCCGATCCAAATACCAAGTGGTATGCGTTTGAATCGATCTAAAACTGTCAAAAAAAGAATAAAACCAGAAACTGCCAACAACAGGGTTTGAACCCTGATCAGTGTAATCATATTACAAACACCACAACCAATGGACTACAGGTCCTTTGTTGTTATAGTTCGAACTGGTTTATTGCTATAGAAGGGATCAGTGGATTCATCTTAAACATTACATGCATATATTAGCATACGTATGATGAATACTTTAATGCATACCACATGAACTTTTGTTTTTCTAATTCGTCAAACATAGAGGAAAAAGAAAATGTAGCAATGGTTTATTGGCTGTTCACAAGTGGCAGACATTAGGGTATGAGATATATGGTTTTTTTTGCCGTCTATATATTTTTGTGTGTCATGGAATGATCAAGAGAATGAGCGAGAGGGATGTTTATATAGCATGTTAACCCTAATACATAAACTTGTTCCCCACTCCAAGTCATTGCTATTTACACCACCATTTCCCTAAAACGACACATTAGGCCCTTCTCTTTTTATTTAACATATATTTCGTGAAACATATTATATAATTAATAAATATATAACAACTATATATATTAATTACATAATGAACGTACTCTTCGTGTCTTAACGTGTGTGCCCCTAATAGGCTCACACATTTCTAGTCGTATTAGTGCTAGTCCAATTGCCATAATCCAACAGCTCCCACTTGGGAGTTGGGGTAGCAGACTGCCCATATACTAACGACGGAAACGTCTAGCAACACTCACATTCATTTTTAAAACTAGAAATATCTGAGATCAAGTTTCAAAAACATTCTTAGTAGCATGGTTATGTATCTCTTGCTATAATCATTCCTTTGTTCAGATACCGTTAAACCATGGATATGGATCCTAACTCATTCCATATAGTTTAACCATTTAGATTCTCGTTATAGAACTTAATATAGATATACCAAATGTAATCAAGAATCATCTTGCATTACCCTTTAGGTTCGGCTGAATAATTATCTGATTAATTCTGGAGAGGCGCCAATAGTATCATACTGCACATCAAGTGGATGAACAAATTCTTTGTTGAATACAAGTGGAATGTGATTCACATCACTTCCAAAATAATTAGGCCTTTATAAATATCATTTTCAGTTAGCGTTAATTAGAATCAAAAAGTGTATCGCACACATACCTTACTAGTTTGTATTCTCATTTGACTAAGGATGACTTAACTACCATTTTTTGATATTTTATCATGGACTAAGAATCCAAAAGTAATTAGTCGACAGTTGGGGATTCCAATATTGCATACCTTGTGAATAGCATATGGAGTTTGCAGGGAACCATCCATATATTTCAAAGAATATACCAAATCTCACAATTTGCCTTATGTAACAATACTCCTCCCATATTGTTAACCGACAATGGACATATTTAGAATGATAAATCATTCAAGGATTAAACATGCAAATATATGATAACAATTCTTATTTGTATGAATGACAAATACCACGTATCTTCATTCATTAGAAAGTAAAAATTGTCTTACATCCTAATTATCCAAATACTAAAAACAGATATGCATGAAACTAATTAGCAAGTTGAAGCCCAATGTTTCCAATATTCTCAACTATTTCTTTACAAGATAGCTAAATAGTTATCTGAGTAAACTTTTCGAATACTTGTTTTAAATTCACAAATTTGTGAAGAATTTGAACGATATGATGAGTGTCGTATGTATATTTGCACACTATTGCAAAACTCATAGTATGGAAATGTGACAATACCTTCAATGAGGTATTTGAAGTCAACAACATACCTATCTCAGACAATCATCTTTACAGTTTCTTAAAATGTAAAGTATTTTCATTCTTTAATGTGTAATGCAACAATGCTCTTCGCTAAGCATATCTAGTTAGTAGATTTATCATAAAAGATGAAATCCTACTACAACTAGAATTGATTATTCTCAAGCATTGTGTGTACACAAACAACACTATGCCTTATATAATTCGTAAACATTTGTTTTAACAGTCTTCTAAATCACTTTCAATTAGATACTGCTGTTATCAGTCATCTTGCTCTTGTGCAAAAGTAACAACCAGTCTAATACACAATCTAAGATATACATGATGAATCCTTTGTTAAAAACACAAGGGTTCCATCCATGTATTAAATTATCTCAAATGGAATATATCATTTAAGACTTGCTTCAATGATGTATTGCATTGTGTTGGACTTAAGTTCCGCATATGTTTATTACAATAAACATTCATTCCAAAGTTGTTTGTTTTATTTTCTAAATTTCTAAGTGAAGTTTCATTCCAACCTCAAGGATTAACATCTATCTTAGATGGAAAGATACCTTTAATATGTTACACAACATATGAATTTAAGGAAAAATATAGTGCTCCCACTTGATGTCAGATGTACTCGGGAGTTATATTAATTTAATCAAAAAACATATTGTGATTAAACTTAAGATCTCGGCTCCTAGATGCATGATCTAATCCACACTTGGATTCTTTTATCTTGTATATTTTATAAAGATTATCTTAAACTCATAACCTTTTGATTACACACCATCCTCGCAAAAGTAATCATAAAGGAAAGAGTTATAAAACTTAATTGTCATATGGTAAATATAGACTCATAACCCCTTTTGATTACACATCGTCCTCGCAAGGTAATCATTCAGGAAAGCGTTATGATCCGTAATTCGCCATATGTTAGATCCAAGAAATCCTGTATGACAATTAGTTATCTTTATATAATTAATGCGTGTAGAAAAGAAAGATTTAATCATAGTCAATTGCTTGAGTAAGATTAAAAACTCTTGTCATCAGTCAGGCATTAATACGTATATAATTTTGTCCTTATGAGCCTTTCTTCAAAAGAGACTCATTCTGACCTTACATGTTACTGTTTGGTGAAAGATCAATCAAGCTTAAAACATTGATTGCCTTTTAAGGACTGCATCTTTTCATTCATAGTTCTAAGACATTTATCAGATCCAAGATGTGATAATTCATCTTATTAGTTAACAGGTTTATTATGACCTACTAACTTATATTCCTCAGCATTGATATAAAAATATCACTACATTGATAAGGCATCCTTACGAATTTATAAATGAGAGTTACATAATACTCTGGTTCGACATTTTCATGCTTTAACCTTAGTATGACATCATCAAGTGAATTCAGAAGGTTGTGTATTTTGTTCTTGAATATCTTCAAGATCTATAGATGCTCCCACTTACTTTTGTGAGAAGAGATACTTCTCTAAACACTAAGTATTTAAGCAACAATAAATTGTTCTTAATTGGGACAACAAAATACATTTTACAGTTCTCATCTCTAGCTTGTTAATAATATGCTTCATAAGATATTAACAAATTGCAGAACTTTAATCAAGACATAATGGGATTCATCCCTAATCTATAAATAGATAATGTCTTGAATACCTTCTAGGTTGGAACTATATTGAGTGTATCCATGACACACGCAAATTTCTAACCTTGATCGATTTTGGAGGTAGAGCAATTTAAAATTATCAGAAATCAAACAATACGAATATAGTTTGTTTCAACACATTAGACATACCATAATAGTGTGGTATTCTATGAGTATTGGAATTGTGAGACTCCATCAGAATTCCCTAGATAACTTAATTCTCTTTGGATCAAATACTCACCAATTGGGTCGAGCCAAATTGAATACAAAGTATATTGAAACCAAGTGCATGCTATAATGTATATTTCTTGAAAACTCAATGTTCATGTGTTTACAAAAAAATAGAACAGTTCAAGAATTCTTTGATCATGTGTTTACAAGAAAACAAAACATGTCAAGTATACATTATATGTCATTGAATCATTCAAGGACCTTATGTTTATGTATTAACAAGAAGACATAATAATGTTACTGCATACTTTATGTTATAAGTCATTGATTAATTCAAGGACTTTATAATTACGTCTTAACATATAACAACCTGCAATTTTCATCAATGTAATTATCCATCTATTAAATTAGATGCAGTGTACTATCCATCTATTATATATATACCACCTTTTACAGGGAAATTTTTTGCTTTATCTCATTATGTAATGTAATGTGCATCTCTAAAGTAAACGAGCTCACGCAACCTCTATCAATACTATCTATATTTATGTTTTCATCATGTAAACCTCTTAATATGTTAAGTCAATATCTTAATATCATTTTTACCAAGTACATTATCCATTTAACGTACTTTTCAAAGCATTATCTCAAAACAAGCATTAAACCTTAACGTTTACATCAAAACCCTAAGTGTATGTAATGTATACATATAAAATGAAGAGTTAATTTCATAATTCGTCCCTAATGTTTGTCGGGTATAACGGATTTAGTCCCTCTGAAACTTTTTTAACGGATC
>BQNB010115781.1:0-21490 GCA_026074375.1 Tanacetum coccineum
TATGTTATTATAACTTATTTAAGTATTGGTTTAAGTTTACAATGGATAAAAACGAAGAAATGTTGGTTTAGAAACTAGCTCAGTTTTAGGGTTTAGGGTTTTGAATTAGGGTTTTGAGTGTAAATATGTGTATGAAAGCTTATGAATAGAATAATTAGGGTTTACATATTGTATATTGAATTTAGTAGCTTGCACACAAGTGATGGTAAAGAAATTAGAATGAAAATGGAGGTAAAACGGCTATTTTAGAGATCATGCTTAATGACTTGTACATTGAGCTTTTAGAGAATTGTACTTTAACTTGTAGGGAGTTTATATTTTAATTGAAATGTTATATTACTTGTATATATGCTTTAGTAGCTTGTACATTCACTTTAGATATTAACCCTTCATGGAATTAGGGTCTAGAGGTATACGATAACGGTTTAAAGCCCGTTTTGATATAACGTTGCGAATGGTACATTATAGGAATAATGTACTTTATAATGATGATATTGAATTGACATATTGTGATGTTTGCTTGACATATATGAAGACAGGATTGCCATAGATAGGTTGCGTGAGCTTGTCTACTTTAGTTATGACATACTGAGATATATAAGTAATGTAATAAAGCGAAAAATTTCCCCGTATAATTGTGATAATAGTAAAATAGGTTTTGCATTTGATGAAAATTCTTGAGTTGTTATAGTCTCCACCCCTTAAAGAAATCTCGTCCCGAGATTTAATTGAAAGTTATAGTGGTATTGTTTAGAGATAGGTACTGGGTATAAATTTAGGTTAATCAAGGTCACAAGTCCACGTGTGTGATGCATTTATAATTATGTTGCGCACCATAATTATAATTACCTCTTTTCACACGTCTACTTATTTTCAAGATCACACCTCTTGATGATATCCAATAGAACTTCTTCAGATTCTGATAGAACCTGGGTGGATGAAATACGTTGCGCTACTCAGATCATAAGGAATTGTTATTCATTAACCTTTAAAAGTCAACATCGAATAAGAATGCTATCACAAGTCTTTGTCAAAATTTTCATACCTAGTGGTATTGAAATCATTTGACATTGTGTTTCCTTGTTATTATGTTGCAGAATATAACAGAGAATTTTAGAATACAGAGATCATGAAATGAGTAATGTCAAAGAATGATTATGAATTTGTTAGAGAGTTGCTAATCACGTGAGATACAGATTTTGAAATGAATAGATGATGAAGGTAGTAATGAAGGTAATAAGGATAATGATTAAGGGATTGTTTGTACAAACGGATTGAAAGAAACTTGTTTGTACGTATGTTATATACTTAAGCCTACTTATTTATAATTAGTCACTTACAAAAAGAAGCGTCCAACTCCTTGTAACTGAGAATTTATAAATTCATAGTTCAGGGATTTATAATTTCCTTATTCAAATGAAGAAGTGACCTAATTCATTTCAATAAGATGATCATAAATCGTCTTACCTAAGCATAAAAACACAATATGGTAATGTGTAGAAAATGAATTGTTGGATAATATTCAGATGTTGATTGTATTGACGCCCATATAATAGAGGATGAAAATTTATGTTGTAAATATGAGAAAAGTATTAAGAGTTTGAACATAATAGAATTAGTAGAATTTGACAAACGATGTCGAGTTTTGATATCATCAGATAACAAGATGTAACGGAATCATCACTTTATTATTTCATGGATAACTTTACATACGAACTTTACATATGAAAAAGAGTTGATACTTATGCTAAGTATCTTGTAGTAGAATAAAAGTAACAGACGACGAGGATTGATGATTGGGGTTTTTAGATTGAAGAAGATTCTAATGAGAGTTGAATATCCTCAACAGTTGTTTTCAGCTGTAGATCTTTTGTCTCTGCAATTCCTGGTCAGATGACCCACTTTGTTGCAAGTTCGACACTTGACAGTGCAATCTCCTGTGTGATGCAAGGTGCATTTTGTACACAAAGGAAGGTTTCCATGGTATCTTTTGGGAGGATAAGTCCTAACAGGTTCTTGTCTTCTATTCTGCTAGTGGTGGTAATCATCGTTACGGTTGTGATTGTTGTGGTTATTTTGGTAGTTGTCATTTTTGCGATTGTTGAAGTGGTTATTGTTGTTGTGGTATTTGGGGTAGTTGTTGTTGTTGTCGATGGTGTTTCTCTTATCTTCTAATTTTCGTTTATGATCATTGGTTTCTTGCACAGAATCGCGTTTTATTATCTGATCCATTAACCTCTGGGATATGTTGATGGCTTCCTCCAAAGTTTGAGGTTTCGAGGCAGTAACGTTTCCTTCAATGCTTCGAGGTAGACCTCCGATAAAAGCTTCCAAGAGTTTCTCATTGTTTGGCACCATGTTTGGACACAAGGTGGTTAATTCTTGGAATCTTCTAACATAGGGTTTAAGATCATTTCCCTTTACACTCAGATTGTAAAGTTCCTCTTCCATTTTTCTGATCTCAGTTGGGGACAATATTGTTTGTCAGAAGCCTTTTTATACTCAGCTCCGGCGGTTTGATTAGCTTGCTCTATTCAATAGGTTGGGCATATGCATATCACACCTGATTAAGACATCGTCAGTTAAAGTACCAGTAGCAAATGTTACTTTATTTTCCTCAGCTCATATGCTACGAGAGAATACTGATTCGGTTCGTTCAAACCAGCAAATAAGGAATAATGCTCTTTCAGTACATTAAAGCAGAAAGGTTGACAGCTGATAATCTCTTTGTAGTTTCCCGTTTTCATTGCAGGAGTTCCAGTAAGATTTTTTTGCCACTTGCCATGGCAACAGGTCTGTGCTTTCAAGAGCTGCAGTAAAATCAGCAGTCAGTTGCGGATGGAATCCAAAAGTTATGGCTGTGATTTAGGATGTTGAAAAGTTATGGCTGGTGTTTCGGATGTTGACGTCCTTTTGGGAGGCATTCTATCAACATAAGAGAACATGTAGTAAGAATGACATCACAAGTTTAGAAAGGTAATACTTAAAAGAAAATGTGATGCTTAAATGCTTAGAGAAATGCTTATTTTTGGATTTTAAGTTATGGTATGATTCATGAAGACGGAGATAATGATACAAATGATGGAGATGATGACGGAAGAAAGAGATAAGTTGGAAACAATAAGGTATGAAACGGGATTTCCTTTATAAATAACTTACCTTTTTACTGTACATAGTCAAGATTTGACATGCGTTTTTATTTATACCACACATCCCGTGGCTTAGAATAATGTTATAACTAGTTTAAGAGTTGATGATTTTGAGCTGGTAGATGACATCCTAAAGATCTTCCTGATTTGTTTGGTGATAAGCTTGGGTTTTCTCAATGATCCATTCAAGATCAGAAATTCTGTAGTGAGCAAAGGCAATCTTATCCTCTTGCCCTAACTGTTTCTTTTGAAGTTTGATAATCTGAGTATGGATTTCCTTGAGTTTAGTCTTTAGTTCGTTACCATTAATACGTCATTCTTCCATTTTCTCAATGCGGTGAAAAGAGAGTTCTTCTAAGTAATTCAAAATATCTTCAATTTTTTCCTTATGATGCTTCAGATACATCTTAATTGAACATTTTCCTATTTCAATATCTAAGGAGGGGTAGGTGTATAAACTGAGGAAGATGGTGATACTAAATTATAAATTTGATTCCGAGATGAATTAAATAACGTAGTTGAGGAAGAAGATGGAGAATGGATTTGCTTCTTAGGTGGTAGTAGTTCTTCAGGAACAAAGAAATATTGAGGATCAAATTGCTGGTGAAGCAATAGGATCTAGTGATAAAATAGGTGATTCCTTAGCATAAAATGCTTGTACGTTCTTCAAATAAGGATTATTATAGAAGGATGAGAATACTGGTGGAATCATATTATCTGTAGAGTTTTCCGAGGTTAAAAGATCTGCTTTTCCGATGAAGCTGGGAAAGTATTTTTTTTTTTTTTTTTATTTTTTGATGAATGAAGTATAGTTAAGAATATTCATAGAGGAAAAAGCATCCTCAAGATCGGAAGTAGAGTGATTGGGAGAAGACATCGTTCTGATAACAACCTAGTTTATAAATAACATAAGTTATTTATGTAATAGTATAATAGATATGTATCTTTACATACTTGTTCCGGAATGTAGTAGCACGGAGGACTTTGATGGCTGAAAAATGAAATGTGGGTTTAGTTAGGTTTTGACTTGATCTCTATAACCATGGCCGCTTCGATACCAAATCTGTAAACACCCCCCATTTTTACCAATATAGCAGCGGAAGTAATTTGGGTTATTAATTCATGGCTACAACAATCATAATCATAGAAAAACATAACTTTAAAAAAGAGAAATGTTGTTTGGAACAATTTAGTTTATCATTCTTTATTATCTGAGTTTTTACAAATGCAGGTCCCAAAAAACTAAAAAATTATGTTTCTGATGATATACAGTTCAGCTTCTTAGAGCCATGCCACTTCAGTGCGAAACTTGCTCTATTACCTAAGATAAACAATCTAAAAAGTTCAAATCAATGGTTGAGTGAAATTCATAAGTTTGATAAACAATTTGAATACAAGTCATAGTATAATAATTGTACAACACAATTATTATGAAAATGGTATGGTTATGTTCTTGGGTCATGTTATTGTATACCTGAATCATAGTTACAATGTATTATCCCGTTGTTGCCTTGTTTGGTCTTGTCTGGTATCAACACATTATTATCCAAAGTCAATTTAACGACTCGAAGAGCTCATATTATCAACATATTAATATCCAAAGTCAATTTAACGACTCGAAGTCAAATTTAACGACTTGAAGTCAAATTTAACGACTTGTAGGATCTATGATACTAACAGATTAACATCCATAGTCAATTTAACGACTTGAAGTCAAATTTAACGACTAATAGGATTTATAACTTAGGCATTGATTGTAATGATGTATCAGATTAGCATATAGTCTGGTAAAACACTTGTATTCGTTATTTATAGCATGTATCCCCCTTACGGGTTTATGAAAGCATTTAAGAGATTAAAAGTGAGGCTATGAAACTCACAAAGTCATGTAATTCTATCACCATTGTTATAAGATAAATGAGTATGTAAAAGAGTTTGTAACAAGCATGTATCCCCCTCGCGGGTTTATAAAACATGTAAATAAGTAAAGGCGAGGTTATGAATCTCACCTGATAGGTAGATGTAATATATATTCCAAAATGAAAGCTGACGACCTTATCACAATCTTAATGGGGATAGTTGATATAGCAAAATGATAGTAAACAGCCACGTCACATAACCTGAGTAGAATAGGTCAAGTATTAGGATGATTGTACTTTAGATTTTGGTTTAAGAGTCTTTGAGTTTTGATTGAAGAGTTTAGAATTTGTGTATACCGTTCGGGCCATCATAATTCAAAATGTCATTCTGTAACGTTTGAGGAGCTAGGGCACTGTTAAATAGTCAACCCAACAACTCAGTCAGAACGTTATAACCATGATGAAACCTCATTAATTTGTCAGCTCACATAGTATTGTGGTACATATAGCTTCGGAGGCGATTGGTTTTAAGTGTTTTATTCAATATATGGAATTTGTTAAAGCACGAGGGAGCTGTTAATTAAAGTTATGTTTTGAGAGGTTTTGAACACGTTTTTATACTTTTTCAAAATGTTACAATTTAGACCCTGGGTTTGGAAAATTGCAAATAGACCCCTGAGGTTTGCACTATTTACGACTTTGGTCCTTCAACTTTTATTGATATAAAATAACCTTAGACTTTGAAAAGTGACATAAATGATGCCCCTGGAGTTATAACTTGTAAAATTACACTTTTAGCCCTTTGTATTATAAGTTTCTGAAAGTTTCGATATATACCCTTGCATGGAATTATAATTACTAAACCATGTTCAAATTGCATTGGCAAGCTTAGTTTTAACATTTCAATAGGACCATTATATGTATAAATAAACTAAAATATGAAGTATTAAGTAACACAAGTTTTAATAAAATCGATTCAGATTAGCTAGTAAGCAAAATGGTCATATTAGGGTTTCAAAAGTAATCGTCGTGAGTTTTCAGTTCTAATTCCTTATTAATCTATAAAGTGCGTTATGTTAACATTAGTTAAGCATTCTAGGATAGATTTTAACAATAATTTAACACATTATAAAACTTAGTTTTAAGAAAAACGCGGAAATTAGGGTTTCGGGTGTTCGGTTTTGGATCAAAAAAAGGCATAACACTTAGGTTTTGAGGTCAAAGCTCTTTCTATTATGATTTTGATAAAGATCTAGGAAATTATAATTGGTACATGAGCAGATATGAAGTTTTAGAACAATGGGTTTGAGCTTCAATGATCAAAAATGGTAGATATGGGTCGTTCTAGGGTAGTTTTTCCACTCGTACGCATTTGTATCTTCACTCTGGAGGACTTCAATACTTTAAGGATTCATTCTTGAACTTCTTTAATGGATACCTAGGTCGTAAGGGAGCAAAGGATTTGCTGCTATAAGGGTTATAGAGGTGGAGGTGTGGTGCAAGTTAGACATGAGCTATCTAAGGTCCTTATTTTATAATGTTGAAGCAAGGAGTTTAAGGAATATCTTAGGATCTGTTCAGGACATGTGGTGGGTATTAGTAGGGTGATTGTGTTGAAAGCTATCGGTTGTGAGTATGAGGTATAGGGATAGTAGATTAAGTGGTGGAAGTCGTTTTTTGGGTGTTTGGGTGTCACGGCTAGAAGAATGGTCAACAAAGCCATCACTGTGTACTTCAATTTTGGCCATGTTAAGGTAAGTGCAGGTGGGTAAGCTGCTTACTGGGTTTCTAGAAGGGTATCATGGAAGTTATTTGCACTTGGGAATGGTTTGGATTGGTTCAAAATTGATTGGTGCAATGGTGCAGGCTATTTGGGGGTTCGTCGAGGGTTTTACTAGTATTTATCGTGTATAAATGATTAAGGATAGTTAATATATGTAGCCAAGGTCTGATATAGGAAGGATTAGCAAAGTTTTGCTTTTGGTTTGGGTTTAAAAAGGATTAGAATTGATTGAAATGTGTCACGGGTTGATTAGGGTACGTTTAGGGTTTTCTTGACTTTTTGGTTTATATTTTTGTATAACTTTTGATTAGGGAAAGATGGAATACAGATCCTAGGTTAATAAAGTATCTATCAATGAAGTTTGATAGTTGGTTTTTGTTAAGATGGTGAAATTGAAAGAATAAGCCGTGCTGGAATTAGGGTTCATGTAAGGCTTTATAGGGTTTTCTAGCTTGTAATTCTCGTACATTGTTGAAGCTAGGATGGATAATGATGGATAAAGGTTTGTAAACTCATTTTATAGTTTACATGACTCTTGGTGGCTTTATTGAGGAATTGAGATGGTCAGAAAATGTGTAAACGGGTTCACAATGTATAAATTTAGTGCACAATTAGGTACATTTAGGGTTTCTCGGATTCATTTTACGTACAATGAATTATGATGGTGGAATAATAATGAAATAATGATTTTTTAGGATTGATATGATTGTTAAAAATTAAGTTAGTGCAACATTATTGAGTGTTGGTTGATGTTTATAATGATTAAAATGAAGAAACGGGTCATTGTGTAGTCAGTTAGCTCAGGGTTTGGTTTTCTGATTTTAATTAGGGTTTTGGAGTGCTAGATATATGTGTGAAGGATTATGTATATAATATTAGTGGGTTTACACATTGTTTGAATGCGTTTAGTTGCTTGTACACACGTTGTGGTGAACGAAATTGGAAGGAAAAACAGAGTTTAAAATGGCTATTTTAGAGATCATGCTTAATGACTTGTATATTGTGCTTTTAAGGACTTGTACCTTTCTTTGGATAGAATGTATATTCATATGAGATGTTATGATACTTGTAAATATGCTTTAGTAGCTTGTACATTCACTTTATATATTAATCTTTTATGGAATTAGGGTTTAGAGGTATACGATAACGGTTTAAAGCCCGTTTAGATATAACGTTGCGAATAGTACATTATAGGAATAATGTACCCTGTAAAAGGGATATGATGATATTGACTTGACATGTTATGATGTTTGCTTGACATATATGAAGATAGGATGGTCATAGATAGGTTGTGTGAGCTCGTCTACTTTAGTTATGACATACTGAGATATATAAGTAATGTAATAAAGCGAAAAATTTCCCCGTACAATTGTGATAATAGTAAAATAGGTTTTGCATTTGATGAAAATTCTTGGGTTGTTATAACAATTGCCACAAGACAGGGCATTTTGCTAAAGAGTGCAGAATCAAGGGAAATCAAGATAACAGGAGGAGGGATGCATGGAATTCTGGAAACAAGGATGGGAGCAGAACTGGAAAGAAGGAGGACTTATAGCTATCTGGTGGACAATTGATGGAGAATGTGGTAGATTGGACAAATCATTCAGTATGAAGATGAAGATTATGCTTGATGCTTGCCACAGCTCAGGAATCTAGACACTGTGGTAACTTACATGTTTAAATTAGTTGATTAAGAGTATATATGCCTCATCATAAAAAACTGTATGATGCTCAGAGAGAACAACTTAGTGATGCAAGCATAGAAATAAAGGCATCATATTCTCAAGGTCTTAAGAAAGTTGAAGCACAGTTAGTTGCTCATCAACAAGGACAACTTTGGTATGAACAAAAGATAAAGTTTATGAAAATAGATTTAGATGATAAAACAGATGTTCTCACATACCATAAGAAATTATTAGCAGAAGCTCAAAAAGAAAAAGAAGATTTAAAGGCTAAAGTAGAAAAATGGCATAATTCTTCTAAGAATCTTAGTAAACTGCTAAATACCCAAATGAGTGCTAATGATAAGTTTGGGCTTGGGTATGGGGATCACAGATATGATGGTATTTTGAGCTATGAAAATGAAGTGTTGCAGAGTGTTTTTATGAATAAAGAGAGTGAGATAGAAAACCAACCTTTGTATGATAGGTTTGTTACAGCAGAAGGAATGCATGCTGTACCCCCACCCATGACAGGGAATTATATGCCCTCTGGACCTGATATTAAAGTAGATTACTCACAATTTACATATGGTCCAAAACAGACTCAACCTAGTGAATCTGAATCACAATCAAGTGAATTTGATACCTGTGAATCTAACATTAGTACAGAACCCTCTGAATTAGTGTCTGAACCAGTTGTCAATGAATCTAATGTAGAATGTCAACCTAAGGTCTGGTCTGATGCTCCTATCATTGAGGAGTATGAATCAGATAGTGAAGATGAGTATGTGTCTATACCAATAAAAAAAAGAAACACCTAGTTTTGCTAACAAGCAAGTAAAAACTCCTAGGAAAACTGTTAAGAATCAGTTCACACATAGTCAAAAACCTAAAGTTGATAAGAAAGAGTTGGGGTATGGGTTTACTGTAAGAGCATGTTTTGTATGTGGTAGTCTTAATCATTTAATCAGAGATTGTGATTTCCATGAGAAGAGGATGGCAAGAAAAGCTGAGTTAAACAATGGGTGAAACAATGTGCACAGAGTGAATAAACAAAACCAATTTGTTCCTTCAGTAGTATTAACTAGAAATGGTAAAATTCCAGTTAGTACTGCTAGAGCCAGCGGTACTAAAAATTTTAGTACTGCTAGGCAAAGTTTTAACAGACAAGCAGTACCAACTAGTACTGCTATGAAAGTTAATACTAGCAAGCCCATTGTGAATGGAGTTAGACCAGCAAATATTTTTCACAAAACTCATTCACCATCTTCAAGGCCTTTCAAAAAGACAACAGTACTTAGAACAGATTTTTTAAAATAAAAAGTTAATACTACTAAGGTAAATGCAGTTAGTACTGTTGGGGGAAAAAGGGAAACTGCTGTTAAGTCCTCAGCAGGTTGTAATTGGAGACCATAAAGAAACAACTGGCACAATGTCTCCAAATACAATGGTGGATCCAGTCTTAGAAATTGTTACACTTTCAAAGATCCACTAGGCAGACTCAAGCCCAAACAGGCTTAGGTCCCTAAGAGAAACGAATCTCTTCTATTTAATGTGCAGGATTATCCACATAGAGCTTTAAAGAATAAAGGGGTTGTTGATAGTGGATGTTCCAGGCACATGACTGGAAACAAGGCCTACCTTGCTGAATTTCAAGACTTTAATGGTGGCCCTGTTGCTTTTGGAGGTAGTAAAGGTTATATCACTGGTAAAGGTAAAATTAAAACTGGTAAGTTAGATTTTGAGGATGTGTGCTTTGTAAAAGAACTTCAGCATTTCAATCTCTTTTCTGTGTCACAAATGTGTGACAAAAAGAACAAGGTTCTGTTTACTGACTCTGAATGTCTTGTTTTGTCTCCTGAATTTAAGTTACCTGATGCAAATCAAGTATTACTTAAAATCCCCAGACAAAACAATATGTACAGTTTCAATTTAGAGAACATTGTTCCTTCAGGAGGATTGACCTGTTTAATTGCAAAGGCCACAACTGATGAATCTAACAAATGGCATAGGAGGTTAGGTCATGTCAATTTCAAAAACTTAAACAAACTTGTAAAGGGAAACCTTGTAAGAGGTTTACCTTCAAAGATTTTTCAAAATGACCACACTTGTGTTGCTTGTCAGAAAGGAAAGCAACACAAGGCCTCCTGTAAGGCCAAAGCAGTAAGCTCAATTAGCCACACACTACAACTTCTTCATATGGATTTGTTTGGACCTACATCTGTAAGGAGCTTAAACCATAAGACCTATTGCCTAGTTATCACTGATGATTTTAGCAGGTTTAGTTGGGTATTTTTCTTAAGAACTAAGGATGAAACTAGTGGAATCCTTAAGGACTTTATAAGACAAATTGAGAACCAATTGAATCAAAAAGTTAAAACTATTAGATGTGATAATGGTACAGAATTTAAGAACAAGGATGTTATTGAATTATGTGGGTCAAAAGGGATCAAGAGGGAATACAGTAATGCCAGAACTCCACAACAAAATGGAGTTGCTGAGAGAAAGAACAGGACCCTTATTGAGGCTGCTAGGACCATGCTTGCAGATTCATTCTTACCTAACACTTTTTGGGCTGAAGCAGTTAGTACTGCTTGTTATGTTCTAAATAGGGTATTAGTGACCAAGCCTCATAATAAGACACCTTATGAACTTTTAACTGGTAAGATACCAATTATAAGTTATATAAGACCTTTTGGGTGCCATGTAACCATCTTGAATACCATTGACCACCTGGGCAAGTTTGCTGGAAAATCAGATGAAGGGTTTTTAGATGGGTATTCTCTACAAAGCATATTGCTATTCGACACCACTTCATAAGAGATGCTTATGAGAAGAAACTTATCCAGGTGCTTAAAATCCACACTGATGACAATATAGCTGATCTACTAACCAAGGCATTTGATGTTAGCAGGTTCTAATTCTTGGTTGTTTCTATTGGGATGATAAATCCATAAGCTGCATTGGTTAAATGGAGGAAATTTGATGAGTTGTATAGTTTGTATGAAGTTTTTGGTGTAAGGATACATTTTAACCATAGGTGATGCTTTTCAAAAGGTTTGAGAGGATTTAGAGAGTCATTGAGAAGGGTTTTTGATGGTACTGAAGCACTCTTGTTACCTACATTGTTCATTTTTTAATTGGACAAAGTTAGTACCGATAGTGCAAAGTTAGTACCGCTGGGCAAAGTTTGTACCGCTATAGAGACGTTGAAGAAAAATACCGCCAAGGGTACAAAGTGTAAATTGAAACGGTTTCCTTGAAATTAGGTCTCCTAAACCTATATAAACCCATCTCAATTGTATAGTTCCTTACGCAATCTCTCTCAAATACATTCGTATAAACAAGCCCTAATATCTCTCTTAACGACGATCACTCTTTCGACTACAATGGTTGTTCTTGATTCATGTCCTAAGCATAATATGGTTGCGTATCTAGAGAAGACTGAATGGAATGCAGAGTTTCACGAGATCATTGATTTTCTTATGCGAAGTTCCATTCATCATGCTCTCACTGTAAGTCCAGTTGTTTCTTCTATATTTGTTGAACAGTTTTGGACGTCTGCTAAGTCCAAAATAATCAACAATGTTAGGCACATTACTGCCAGAGTAGTTGGCAAGTATGTGTCTATCTCCGAGGCATCAATAAGAAGTGATCTTTTTTTTGATGATGCTAATAGGATAGACTCATTACCCAATCAGGCTATATTTGATGCTATACAGCTTAAGGGGTATGAAGGGGATTTAACAATATTAACATTTAACAAAGCTTTGTTTTCACCTTAATAGAGGTTTTTATTTCATACAATGAATCATTGTCTTGGGTCCATAAGATACCTCTTGGGATCAAAATTTCACTACAAACATTGCCACTGCTATAATAAGTTTAACAACTAACTCAAAAGTTATTTTTCCAAATTAATTTGATGGTATGCTTAGACATCTCTAGTGGACTAGAAGAAGTTTTGTCATGTATCTTCGTTTTATTTCTATTTTTTAGGTAGAAATTAGCTATTATATCGGTACTTTTTGATCACTTTATGTAAATAGTTTAAACTGTAAAGTTTTTTTCTTTTATATAATGTAAGGGCAAACATTTTCAGGCAAAGTTATCCTTGTTTGATTAACTATGTTGCGACCAACCAAACTCAGGATGAGGGTGCTTCCTAGACCGACTATCTGAATGAACAACCATCTCCCTCTCTGCGCCATAGTAAAGTCCCAAATGAGTACTGCTGGATCATCTTTGTCAACCTATGAGGTACCTTCATTGAGCAACAACCTGACCCTTCACCAAGGACCTTCACCTAGACCTTCCCCAGACCTTCTCCAAGAAAACTTAACCACTTCTATTGTCCCTGATTCATATCCAGAACTATGGTGAGAATCTGTTGAGATCAATCATCCAATGATACATCCCTTTCAGGGAATAAGGATGACATGACTCTCCCAAATGTCTATGATCTTTGTATCTCTTTATGTAAACAGGTTTCAGATCAAGCCAAAGAAATTAAACTCTTGAAGGCTCAGATCACCAAGCTCAAGAAGCAAGCTAAACCTGTCATATCAATCATTTCAAAGCATATCGGAAGACTGTGTCATTGCAGCATAGACTCCCAGGAGAGCTCCTCAAGAAACATGGAAGCACAAAGAGTCTGTATCCAAACAGGGAGGAAGTCTGCAAACGGAGAATCATCAGTTCAAGAGATCCTCTGTTGTTGTAATGCCTGAAGATAAGATTGATCATAAGGAAACAGAAAATGCTCAAAGTGAAGGGAGGACAAGAGAAATGGTGGATGAAGACAAGGAGATTGATGAAGTTAGACTTAGTACTGAAGATGTAGTTAGTACTGACAAAGAAAGAGTTAGTACCGACTTTGAAAAAGATGTTAGTACGAATTTGAAAAAGTTTGTTGTGACAAGCAATAGTTAGTACTGACGAATCCAAAGTTAGTATGATGAAACAAAGTGAAGGGTACTGATGGACAAGTTTGCAGGTACTAAAAGAACACAATGAGGGTTCTGAAAGAGATCTTTGAAGGTACTGAAGAGCAAAAAGAAGGTACTGAAGAAAAAGTTGAAAGTACTGCTGGCCAAAGAAAGGTATGAAGATTCAAAATAGAAGACAGTTGCTACTCAAGGTCTCAAACATCCACTAAACACCCACTTCTATGATATTTGGTGATGATGAAACAATAGCTACACTTCTCCTCAACATGAGTCAAGCCAAAGCTGCTTCTAAAGAGAAAGAGAAAGGTGTAGAGTTGAAGGATGTTGAAGAAATTGATTAGACCTAGGCCTACTTCTACAGATCTCACTATCTAACATTAAACCTCTTCAAAGATTGATCCTAAAGACAAAGGAAAGAAGAAGATTGAAGAGGAGGATGAATCTGAAAGTGAAGATGATGATATTCCTCAAGCTGTGAAGAAATTTAAACAGCTTGAGAGTGATGAAGTAATGGCTAGGAAAATTCAAGAAGAATGGGAAGCTGAAGAGGAGAGAAACAGAATTGCTGAAGAAAAAGCAACAAATGAAGCTTCTCAAATAAAACATTTGATGATTTCAAGGCAAGAATTGAGGCAGACAGAATTCTTGCTGAGAAGCTTCAAGAGCAAGAAAGAGAGCAGTTCACAATAGAAGAAAGAGCAAAGTTCCTTCTTGATACAATTGCTGCTCAGAGAAAATTCCTTGCTCAACAAAGATCAGAGGCCTCATAGAAACATAACCTCCAACCAAGATATCAATAAGAAATAAGGATGACCTAATAATAAGCATGTGGGGGAACTTCAACATTTTGAGTGAAGAGTAAGAAGTTTACAGTACATTACAAGCAATGTATGAAAAGATAAAAAGGTCAGATGAAGATTTCATTGCTATTAGGTCTGTTGAAGATGAAAGCCTAATCAAAAGAATGAATAAGAAAGATTCCTCCAAAGGAGAAGAGATCAAGTAGGAATCTAAAGAAGAAGTCAAGGAAGAGGATAAAGGTGAAGAGAACACAAGAAAGAGAAAGCACGGTACAAGGAAAAAGATGAAGTCAAGGAAAAGAAGATTCAAACAAGATACTCTCAAGGTGGACCCATCTGATACAGTGCTCGAATAGAGATTGATGAGTATGAGATTACTGCGTGACAATAGCTCCAGATGAGATCTATGGAAGTAGGACTATGAAATACTTGACAAGATGTATCCATATCGTTGACTGGAAAGACTGAGAATTTTGGCACTAAACCGCACAGGGGTTGATGGGATTCTAAGGATCAGAAGAGAATTATTTGTTTGTGGATAAACAAGTATGAATGGTCAAAAGTGATAGCTTCAGTACATTGAGGAGAGTGCTTCAGTGTTTGACAGAGAAGACTTTGTATGATGTATATAAACTGTATGAACATATATTCAAGATAAATTCCTTGAAGGTTTTGTAAGTTCTTTGGGGACGACTTTGATAGTTATGTTTAATCTAGATGAACAAGATGAGTTTTGGAACTCACAACATGAATGGAAAGTAGTCAGTTGGAAGCTGCATAGTTCTTCAGGGGTACACACTTTGATGACTGATGAAGGATTAGTCGTTCACATGCTAATAGAGAAAAAGTATCCTTTGAAAAAGGAAATACTAGTGCAAATGCTAAAGCTAAAATTGGAGTCTGAAGAAGAAAGTACTATGGCATTGGAATTGATACAATTTATCAAGAAGATACTTGCTGATTTCGGAATCTATAGAATAGACTGATGAAGTGGAAGGGATTGGTGTTGGGCTAACCACCACCAACTAAATGGTGGTCAATTCACATCGCTTAAAGGCATACGAATTGGCTAGTCCTCACAGCAAACGGCTTGAGGTAAAGACTTCTCAATATCTTTTATGGTTTACCAATTTACCAAAAATTGTAGGGTATTCAACTTCACTTGCTTCTTGGTGAAGAAGTTGGATAGTCCAAGATCAAACAGTTCTTGGTAAAGACCTACTCAAATCTGTTGTAGCTGATAGTTTCTGCTAAAAACTTTACGGGTTTATCAATGCACCCGTTATAACAATGAAGCATTGGATAGTCCAAACACAAAGGTATTGTGGTAAAGTCAAATTCAAATCGTTGTGGTTGACAGTTTACCAAAAACTGTATTGGTAATTAACTCACCTTATTCTATAGATGTAAGAGTTACTATTCCAAAGCAAATGGACTACTGGTTAAGCGATCATCAAATGTAATCGGCTGGTAGTTTGCAAAAATACAAAGCCAACTTTGTTGATTGTAGGTAAAAAGTTGTTGCGAAAGTTAGCTGAAATGGGTTGATGAATTGCTGAAAGTCAAGGTTGCTGACTAAGACGGAGAGAGTGTACAAGATTAAGGAAATGATACAGAATGTTTTGGATAATCCTCTGTGCGTTAAAGGAAAGCTTAAGGAATGAAGAAAACATGAAGTTAAATAGTTTAACATTAATGTTTATGGGAGGATTGTTAGGATTAATGTTTTCTTAACTTTTAGTACCGACAGTACAAATAGTTCTAGTACAGACAATTATTAGTTAGTAACGACAGTACAAAGTATTAAGTACGTTAATGTTAGATACGTTTGAGAAGTAGTTAGTACCGTTGAGAAGATATTTAAAAGATATTTATGAGATATTTTAGAAAAGATATGTAAGCCTTTTATGGTTATCCTTAATATATAAAAGGATCACCTTTGGCATAGTTAGAAAAGAGATGAACATAGAAGATTACGACGAAATGCATAAGTTTTGCATATCTCATATACATATCAATAGTTAGCACATTCTGTAATCCTCAAGAACACATTAATTAAAGTTGTTATTCAGTTGGTTCATTTGTTTTCTTTGGTACCTGTGTTAAGTTCCGCATTACATTGTATTCAGAGTCATTGTTTCTACATAGTCGTTGGTATTGTATACAGATTGGTATCATCCCTTTATAGGCTCGCAAAGTATCCATTAGTTATTAGGGACCTTAGTCACCCTTTAGGTATTTAAAGATTCTTTTAACCTCTTTGATGGTGCCTTTTGTGTGGTCTGCTTGATAACGTCGCACTCCCATAGCATCTGGCTTGCACTAAGTCTGGTCTACTAGATGTCAAGTACAGGAGTGACCCAATTTTTACTATCGATAATCAGATTGGTCTACGAGTTATCCCACCAAACTAGCATCTAGTTTGGTTTAGAGCCAATGGTGTACCAGGGATGTGACAATTGTCACATATTATGCTTTTTGAATTTCTAAAGCATTCTTGGGCCATGATTGATGAAATACCTTTTGGGGACTGGTGGATACTGAAGTCCTAAAAGAATTTCATCTCCACCTATTAAGGACATTTCAAATCTATATGCATTAACTTTTCAAATCGTTTTGGAATATTTAGGATTTGTCGACCAAAATTATGTCATCAACGTAAATCCTGCACAAGTAGAATATCCTCCTGTATTTTATTCTTGAATAAAGTTAGGTCAATTGTACCTTTTGTAACAGCCTTTGAATATCAGGAAGTTTGATAGGTAATCGTACCAGGCTTTGGAGCTTGCTTTAATCCATTACAATGCTTTCCTCCGTAGGTAGACTTTTATAGATGTCTAGATCAACGTATACCCTTTTACGTGACACATTATACCTCCTCCTTCAGTGGACCATTAAGAAATGCCATTTTCACGTCCATCTGATAGATTGGAAAAGACTTGTGTACTGCGTAGGCAACAAAATCCGAACTGCTTCCAAGGAGCAACTGGTGCAAATGATTCTTCAAATCAATACCCTCTTCCTGAGCATAACCTTAGCTACACGTTGTGCTTGTGCGATTTACAGTTCTGATCTTCTCCTTTTTGTTCTTCCATAATCCACTTTAGCTTTATCATCATCTTGCAAATGGGTTTGTCGGAACCTAGTTCCCAGTACTTTTAGTCTGTCCGAATGATGAAGTTCATCTTGGAATTGCTGCGGTTCCATGCAGAATCAGCCATTGCCTCCTTAATGTTCTTCGGTTCAACAATACTCACCGTGAGCGCGAACATACACATTTCAGGATCTGTGGCAAGCTGTCGTCTTGTTTGAACTGGCATGGTTGGATTTCCACGAACTTGTTCTAATGGATGATCTCTGGTCCATCGGTAATCATGACTTTGTGGTTGAAATGAATGCACATCGTATTATCAATGTTGCGTGAGGAAGACTCACCAATTTCTTGTACGGAAGACTCACCAATTTCTTGTACCCGTGTACAAAAAGGATTGAAAAAATCATCTTGGTGAACCGATGCATTCGGTGCTTGATCATTGTTGTTTTCCTCAGCGAGACCGTGTGTTGGATTGTAATATTCTTCAAGTAAAGGACTGAAGAGAAATTCTAACCCTTGTTGTGACGAATCTGTCTTTTCTGCTGTAGGAACAACATTTTGTCTTGGGGGCACGGGGTCAGAGTTGTCATAATCTGACGCCTTTTGTCCTTGAGGAATGAGGCCTGAAGAGACATTTTCAACAGACATCTCTTGTCGTTGTGGTGCGAGGTTGAATGTTGTGGTCGACATCATTTCTTTTGATTTCATCAAACTTTGATATGAATGGACTCAATATTAAGCGTGTTCTCTTGTTGTAAACCACGATATCCCTTCGATCTGAGTCGAATATCTACCATGACCCATGGATTCCCTTTTTCTTTCATCTTATCTAGATTATCCCCATCTCTAGTTATGTAACAAATTGCAACTCAAAAGTTGTGAAGATGTTTTATTGAAGGTTTTCCTGTCATTTAATGATGTGATACGCCATTTTCATGAGTGGTTATGATGATTGATCTGTTCTGAGTGTAGCATGCGGTTGAACTGCTTCAGCCCAAAAATGATATGGAAGCTTAAAAGCTGAAAGCATCGTTCGAGTAGCTCAACAAGAGGTACGGTTCCGGTCTTTTGACAATGCGTTTGTTCAGGAGTTCGGAGCCAGTGGATGTTTGATGTTCAATGGCCTTTTTCTTTGAAATAAGCATGGGAGTGTCTTGTTCAGAATCTGTTCCGTCTGTCAGTTACGGACGTAATAATTTGAGCTTGAAGATTGCATTGAATCATCGTGAGAAAGTCTTTGAGGTCTTCTGGTGTTTCATTCTCTTGGATCTGTAGAAAAAGAGTCCAATGTGTATCTTGAATGTCATCAACGCAATCACTCAGATCTACTTCTTTCCATTAATGCTTGCACACTCGCATTGGACCACATAAGTCTTGTGAAGCGATTCTAGCTCCTTTTGGAACTTGTGAACAGACTTTTGCTTAAATGAGCATTCTTTTGCATTACTTATTTCAGACGAAGACGAACGCAAGTTGATCCTTGACATATGTTCAACTTAGGTAAGCCTGTCAACAACATCTTTCTTTGAGAAGTAAGGTGATGTAATCGAGTTAAGATGAGTAGTTTCGATGCCTAACCATGTTTGAGTTGGTGAAGCCTTTAGCATGAAAAAAGATATAGGTTGATGAAGTTGTTTCTTGAAGAGATATTGGGTAGCGTATCAGATCCACGACTAACCAGTTAGTAATCGTTTCCGAAGATCTCTCACAAAACAAGTAGATTCTGAAAGCAACCTCCAAATCAAGCATACAGAATGACAACCGAGAAAAGTTGTGGATTGAGGCTCCTTAGACGTAATAAAACCGTTGATTCGGTTCACATTTCTTGACATAGATCTCCATAACATGAATCGGAGCAAACTAATCTTTTCCATAATGAACAATACCTCAGAAATTTCCCCCCCCCCCTACAAATTACACAACAGCTTAGATTGCCCGTCATATGCTTCGTGCAATCGAGAGTCTACAATGAAGAGGATGAGTTGTACAATCTGCAGAGGAATTAGAGGACGATGGTAAACAATGAAAATTGGATCCTAAGGAAATTTTGATATCTTCAAAGAACATTAGTTATTCCCTTGAGACATTGTCTATAGTGGGCTAATACTTGTTGAGTCATCAGCTTTCCTAATCTTAGGCATCCAATTTTATTTTTGGTCCTAAGTGGATTTTGATTCCATGTATACCTTGATGGGACATCTCTTAGCTTAACCACCATGGCCTTTCTGATTTGTATTCTCATACAACTCCTTATAGTAACTCTTGGATTTCTGAATAGTGGTATCTGATGCAACTGTTTTCTTATGGGGTGTTTGCACAGATTTGTTCGCTTTTCTCTTGGGTTTATAGCCCTAATAGGGCACTAATTAGGCTTCTTAGTTCTAGCATTCACGTCTTTCAAGTATCGAGAAACACAAGCATCATGATTAGAATTAAACACACATGTTCCACATTCAGCACAAACAACATTTTCATTCGAAGTTCTGGAGTTTGAACTGTCATTACACCGCATTACAGACTTTGTTTTCTTAGAAATACTAGAAATCCTATGATGGTCTTCTACTCCTTTTTTTTGTAAACTCCACTTGACTATTTTTGGCACGACCTTATCTTTAACTTGATAGCATTAAGTGTGGTCTTGCAACATCTAGTTGTGTGATTTACTCCTGAAGATCTTAGACATGTGAGGATTAGTATTCCTTTGTATAAGCATGAGGCAACTGTGGAGTTTTCTAGTTTGTGTTGTGGTGGAGGCAATTCTAACATTCCTGGTTTAAGCATTTATGTTTTAAACCGCTTGGTGTCTTTTCTGAGGCATATTCTGTTGAGTGACTGGGTTTAAACAAACCATCGACGCATTTCGTTTTATTAACCGACTTATTCATTTGAAACTACTTCATCATTCAGGAGAATTTAGAAATAGAGTCGGTTTTCCTTAAAAATGATTGTTTGGATATCCGTTGAGCATTTGGTGTTCGACAACAGATGGTTTTATCTAACAGAGTTTCCACAGACTTTCCTTTTGTTACTAGAATGGAGTTTCTTTAATCATTTATCACCATGTTCTTATCTTGTATTTGAGCTTTCAGAATCTTGTATTTCATGATTTTGTCACTGTTTCTTTTCGTAAAAATACATTTGAAGCATTTTTTGCAAAACTGGGTTGTATTTCATCTGTTTTCTTACAATGTTGTAAGAAAGCTTATAGGAAATGAGTGTTTTTTCTAGTTTAGCAAAAACTCTTTCAAAGCATATTATAAATTCGTTATTACAGATTCAGTTTGTTTGACAGCTATTAGTGCAAGACATTCACATTCTTGGACTTATGAAGATACAAGCATGTAAATTCAGTATTACATTTTAAATCTAGACGAGAATGCAAATAGAAACATGTACATCTTTAGACACACACTCTTCGAGAAGTAGGATCACTATATGGTTTGTATAAAATCAGCCTTTTCTGATTCAAGTCGTCAATCTCCATTTCAAGTGATTTAATGTATCAATCGTCATGCATTCCTTTTTAGTTCATGAAACAAAACCAATGACTGTACTAGTATAGTTTTGTTTGAATCTAGGCATTAATAAGGTTTTGTTCAAAAACTTGTAAAAACAGATAATTTTCTGGCTAGGGTTAAAGCTGTTTGTTTAAATAGGCTCACCAAACTGAAACGGGCCTAAAAATACAGATGGGCCGTGAGCTAGAACAAAAACAAGTCTAACACAAATTCCAAAAAACTGAAAAATGTCAATAAATCATAGTAAACGATGGTTTTGGGCCTCGTGAAATCCTAACAAACGTTTTTCTCCACATTGTATTCCTAACTTATTTAGCACGTTCCAACTGATCAAGATAGGTTTTGGATGGTGGTTTGAAAGTTTCATAAAGACTGTTTTGATATGTGTAATCATATGGTTTCACTTTGTCTTTATCCAATTTTGATCTACTCTCCTTTTCAAGAGTCACTGTCTCTTCCCCATTGGGGCAAAATCTGTTTGCAGGATCAGAAGTATCATATGGGAACTCATACAAACGAGGCTTTTCAGATTGAGCTATCTTGAGGTACTTTGGATTAGCAAAGGTTGATTTACCCTTATACGTTGCGCATTTGGGTGCTGATAAGTGTAGAATACACATATCTATTTATGCTTAAAAAGACCCAAATAAACCCAAAACGGATCAAAAATGGCAAAA
>BQNB010115782.1:0-21490 GCA_026074375.1 Tanacetum coccineum
TCAACCTTACACTTAAGAACGAAAAAGGCAAATGATAAAAATTCCAAGTGTGAAAGGGGAAACAAAATCAGATATATATATATATATATATGATCAGGATAAAGGATTTCCCAAGATATGAGACATCCGTAGTAGGGATGTTCCCTCCGAGGTAGTGCTTGATCCGATGCCCGTTTACCTTGAAGTTGGGACCATTAGGTTAGGATAACTCAACGGTACCATAAGGAAACACTTCGGTAATTGTAAACGGGCCAGACCAATGAAATTTTAATTTGCCCGATAAAATCTTCAATCTAGAATTAAAAAGAAGAACACGATCACCGACATGGAATTTTTGGTTTTTGATTTTTGAATCGTGAATCTTCTTCGTCTTTTCCTTATAGATCAAAGAATCCTTATAGGCCTGATCTCGAAGTTCATTTAAGTCATTGAATTAAACTTTTCGGTGATCAACCGTAGTCTTAAGATCAAAATTAGTCCATTTTAAGGCCTAGTAGGCTTTGTGCTCAAGCTCAATGGGTAGATGACAAGCTTTACCGTACACGAGCCTATATGGACTACATGTGATAGGAGTCTTAAAAGTGGTACAGAAAGCCCATAAAGCATTATCTAACTTATCGGCCCATTTAGCACGATGCACAGACACCTCCACCTGGCCACTTGTTTGAGGGTGATACGAGGTAGAAAGTCTGTGTGTAACACCATACTTTTCTAATACTTTTGCAAATTGGTCATTGCAAAAATGTGTACCTCGATCACTAATAATGGCCCGTGGGGTTCCAAACCTAGAAAATAATTGTTTTAAGAATTTCACAGGTACTCGGGCGTCATTAGTGGGTAAGGATTTGGTTTCAACCCATTTAGAGACATAATCGACAGCCACGAGTATATACTTGTTCCCTTGTGAAGACGGGAACGGCCCCATAAAGTCGATGCCTCGTACGTCAAAGATTTCATAAATCTAGATAAAATTCTAGGGCATTTCGTTCCTTTGTGAAATTTTTCCTTGCCGTTGACATGAGTCACAATGTTTGACCATGTTGTGGGCATCACGATATATTGTGGGCCAAAAGAAACCATAGTCAAAAACTTTTTTGGCGGTGTAGTTCGGGCCATGATGTCCTCCGGTGGGACCATGGTGGCAAGCTTCAAGAATATCCATAGCTTCCTTCCATCCACACACCGCCGAATTATTTGATCAGCACAGATTTGAAACAAATAGGGGGTCATCCAAAAAATAATGTTTTATATCTTTGAAAAATTTCTTCTTTTGTTGGGATGACATCCCTCTAATAAGCACATTACCCACTAAGTATTTTGCAATATTGGCAAACCACAGGGGTTCATTTTCATCATTAAGGGCAATCATATTCAGGGACTCGTGTGGAAAATTATCATTCATTTCCATTTCAATGAGATCCCTTTTATAAGGATTTTCAAGTCTACTCAAATGATCAGCCGCTAGATTCTCTACTCCTTTTTTATCACGAATCTCGATATTAAATTCTTAGAGCAAGAGAATCCATCAGAGCAATCTCGGCTTAGCGTCTAGCTTAGCAAATAGATACTTTAAATCCGAGTGATCTGTATACACTATTGTCTTAAACAAGACAAGGTAAGACCGGAATTTCTCAAACGCATACACCACAGCTAATAACACTTTTTTAGTAGTGGTGTAAAGTGTCTGAGCATCCGATAAAGTCTTACTCGTATAATGTATAGGCTGGAAATATTTGTTCTTTCGCTGGCCCAAGACTGCTCCTACCGCAAAGTCACTTGCATCACACATGATCTTAAACGGTAAGTCATAGTCAGGGGCCATGAGAATTGGAGCCTCAGTTAATTTCTTTTTAAGATACTCAAATGGTTCAAAACATTCTTTTGAAAACACGAACGGAGTTTCTTTTTCTAAGAGATGGGTCATAGGCCGGACTATTTTGGAGAAGTCTTTGATGAATCTCCGATAAAAGCTGGCATGACCTAAGAAACTTCTAATTTCTTTAACCATAGTCGGAGGAGGTAATTTAGAAATAACATCAACTTTAGCACGATCAACCTCGATACCATTCTTAGAAATCCTATGGCCGAGGACAATACCCTCTTTAACCATAAAGTGGCACTTCTCCCAATTTAAGACAAGATTGGTGTCTTCGCACCTTTTAAGCATCATGTCTAAATGGGAGAGGCAACAAGAGAACGAATCCCTAAAGGCCGAAAAATCATCCATGAAGACTTCTATTGTTTTCTCAATCATATCATGAAAAATTGCCACCATACACCTTTGGAAAATCCCAGGGGCATTGCAAAGACCGAAAGGCATCCTACGGTAAGCAAAGGTCCCATAAGGGCAGGTGAAGGTGGTTTTTTCTTGGTCTTGGGGATCGATAGGAATTTTGGAAATTTCGAAGAAATCACAGCAAGAAGAAAGCAACTAGAATTCATGTCCAGCTAAATGTTCAAGCATTTGGATCCATGAAAGTGAAGAGGAAAGTGGTATTTACGTGGTAGGTGTCATTTAACTTTTAGTTAAGTCATAAAAACACGCCTTACCCGTGACCCAATACTTGGAATTAACTCAATTATTATCAATTAGTTACCACCGTTATGTAACCTTTTTGGTTTGACGTGCCATAAAACTAACCCAAGAAAATATCCGAGATAGGGTAAATCAATCCAACATCTAGAAGTTTGATAACTTCTACTTTAATGACTTCATGAATTTTTGGATTTACCCCAGGTTTAAAGTCATCTTCTATCATTATCTTGTAGGTATAAAAATTAGGATCAATGCCTTTGATATCAGATATTTTCTAAGCAATTAACGTTTATGTGACTTTTTAAACCTTATAAGCTGTTTCTAAATTTCTTCTCTCTTATGTTTTAGCAGCTAAGAAGGACGGGTAACTTTGAAGTTCCTCCAAAAATGCATACTCAAGATGAGGGATGAGTAAGTCTTTTGAGTTCGAGATCAGGAGGTTCTTCAATTGAAGATTCAGTCGTTTTAATTTCATCATTTTTAAGCTCTTTTAGAGGGAGATCTTTTGTAGAGTCATTATTTAATAATTTTTCAAGAAGAATGATATCTCCCTTCGGACCAAATATTCCCTCATCAATTTCAGGAGATATAGAATCCTCTATGAAAGATAGAAGGGATTTGTCGATCTTTTTAAAATAGTCCACTATCCCCGGAGGGAGTGTAGGGAAGGGGAGGGAGAGAGAGCTGACCGCATGATCAGAAGAAGGAGTGGACTGCCACTCAAAGGATTAATCGATTTTTGAACATTTAACACTTCGTGAAAATGATCCTCGCATGTCGTGTTAATGATATCAATCCGAATGATTGACTCATCTCCATGCTTATGAGGATATTTTGAAGTTTCTCATCAATTGAAGATTATTTTTATCCCGACTCTAAGAAGCCACACTTCTCCATATACATCGACTAGAGCATGAGTCGTCCTCAAAAATAGTCTCCTAAGATAAGGGGGACACGAGGATCGACATCATAGTCAACGATAATGAAGTCGGCAGGAAACGTAAACTTACCCACTTACACGAAGACATCCTCAAGGCAAACCAGTTGGGTAAGCAATCGACCGGTAGCTAACTCTAAAGTAATGCAAGTAGGAATAAGCTAAGGTAACATTAATTTCTTTCCACATAGAAAAGCACTTAAGTTGTATGCTGGCAACTAGATCGGGCTAGTGCCAAGTCATTCCTTAAGCTCATTAGAAATCACAAGGAATGAGAAATTTCCTAGGGTCTCCAAGTTTTCGGGTAACTTTTTAAGGAGGATCGCTGAGCAATTTTCATTAAGAGGGTGTATTAGCCGATTCTAGATGTTTCTCCTTATTAGTAAGGAGATCTTTCAATATCTTAGCATTATTTTGGCATTTTAAGCTAAAGCTTCAGGCCAAAATGATATTGAGTGATGTTTCTTTATATATCTGAAAGAAACTTTTTGAATTTGGATATCAGACTTGTCTTGAAGGTTATCCTTGTTCAACCTCGAAGGATAATGAATAGGGTTGCTAAGGGTATTTTAGCCTCAGGAATTCATTTTGGTTTTAGAAAGCGTAGTGGCTGGACTTACTGGATATGGGACTCTATACTGGTTCTTTCGGACTGGAAATGTGTACCTGGTCCATGGTCGTCTTCGGGTCTCGTTCCACCTCCTTAGAAGAAGAAGAAGGAGGAGGAGGTAGAACTGAGGGTCCAGCCAAAGTAATACCACTCTGTGTGGTAACTACTTTTATATCTTCCCGAGGGTTAGGAATGGTGTTGCTAGGAAGCACACCCTGAGGTCTTTCATTCAAAGCTTTTGCCAATTGACCCATTTAATTTTTCATTAATTAGATGGTTGCCTCTTGGTTTTGGTTATGGGTTTCTTGTTTCATTATATATTGTCTCAACAAATCATTCATGGAGGATTATTTGGAGCTTGGTTCATGTTTGATTGAGGTTGGTTAAAACTTTGTCCTTGGTTTTGATTATAATTTTGACCTTGGGTTTGATTAAAGCCTTGATTCTGATTATAATTATTCCCTTGGTTAAAATTTTGATCTCGATTGTTTTGATTAAACCCTTGATATTGATAACCTTGATTATATAGATTTTGATTCTGATTCTAGTTATTTCTGTTTTGAAAGTTTTGATTATTTTGATTTGAATTATTTGATTGATTAAAACCGGGTGGCCCAAGATAATTGTTGGAATGATAGCTTAAGAGATTACGGTTTCCTTGAGGTTGGTAGAATTACCTACGCATTATAGTTTCCTCATTAACGCGATACGTCCCCCTTCGTGTGTAGCCACCGGCGGCTTGACACTCGTAATAAGGATGTGGACCACTACAAGTCTCGCAACTCACTTGAATGGAATGAACCGGTTTTTGCATGTCAAGGATATGCTTACCGAGAGCTTCAACTTGTTTAGTAAGAGCGGTAATGATGTCATTTTGGGATGAACTACCAATACTACTCGAAGTATTTCTTGAGGTTCAAACTTTAGATTTGTTATCAATTATAGTTAAGGCCTCTAGAGTATTTCTTGTCAACAAATTTCCACCTGCCGCACAGAAATATGGAATCTCTGATCAGATTGATTCAACCCATTATAGAAAAGATAAACAGTTTGATTGAGCGGTGAAAATCCATGATGAGGACACTTTTTTAGCATATTTTTGAATCGTTCCTAAGCCTCACTAAAAGTCTTACTGAAATTTTGTAGAAAAAGTTTGTTATATCATTTCGAAGATTGGTTGTTCTAGAAGGAGGAAAGAATTGATTCACGAACTTGGACACTAGATCGTTCCAAGTTGTGATGGAATTAGGAGGTTCTTTTTCAAACCAAGTCTACGATGATTATTTTTTTAAGAGAACGGAAACAATATCAACTTGATAATGCCATGCGGGACTTGATTAAGTTTGATTGTTTGAGTTATTTTCGTAAATCTTCGAATATGAGAATTAGGATCATCGTTTTCAAAACCGTGAAATGAGATTGCGGTTACAAGATTAAGCAACCCGGTCTTCAACTCAAATTGACTAGCAAGAACGGGGTACAACGTTAGGACTCTCCTACACCGTCGGTAGGTGCTTGAAGTAACTCCTCCATCGTTCAGAGATCGGGAGCCGGATTTCGAAGATTAGGTCCCGGTGGACCATTATTTTGAGGAATAGGACCCATAGGAGGCGGGTTATGATTGTTATTAGGATTCATATTAATATCTTCAAAATCAAGTAAAAGTGGACGGGAATCACAAGATTTCTTCAATGATTTCGTAATAATGTATCAGATCAGAATGTGGGCAGAAAGAGGTCGGAGAAGAAGACTAGTTTTTCCCATGCACTATAAAGAAATAGATAGAAAAATATTTTTGGTTTTTTATAAGATAATAAATGTAAAATATATTTAATAATAAGAGAAATAAAATAGAATTGGAAATAATTTTTGAATTATATATATATATAATATATATATATATATATATATATATATATATATATTATATATTTATTATATAGTATTTTATATGTCTAACTGAAAATAAAATTAGAAAGAAAGGTCTTCAAGGCATTTACTCGAAACACAATTGCAAAAATCGTTACAAATCACCCCGCGGTTTAGGTTAGCGGCGCCATAAAATGTTTTCGTGTTGAAAACACTAGTCGGTAATGTATAAGTATCTCCCGTAAGATGTAAGAATCACGTGAGGACAAGTGATAATTAATCTTAAGGATGTCGTATCTATGGCGAGAATTGAATTGAGATTCACGTTTATGTTGTTCGTTTGATGCTTGATTATCAAATATTTTGATTTGGTTTTTATACTAATGATATAATAATAAGCTAAATTAAAACTAAGCAATAGGTATGCAAATAGATCTAAAAATATATACATAACGAATATGCTTGTCAAGTGAGATGAAAAGTTTCTTAAGTGTGAATGTAAGTTTATATTGATAAATTAATCCCTGTTTAATAAATTATCCTCTCATAACGTTGGCTTATTTTGAAAATAATCTTTTATCTAGGTATTAATTACTAGATTAATACCTAATTATTCTTGCAGCTTTTGCCCGCTCAAATAACCAAAACATCAATCTAAATAATCCGAAAACTATTAATCAACAAATTCTTTTTTAATCCACACTTAATTCACTTATCATTACTCACTTAACAAGCATATATAAAACTACTCACTAATCATCACAACTAACTAGCATTAACAACATAATCATTTTAAAAAACTTAATTATACTAAATCTACTAAGTAAAGAAAAGTAAGAAACTAGAACCCGAACGAAGCTACGAAGACGATATAACCTACGATTATATAAAACTAAATAAATCTTCAAGTTTCCTACTTTATTTAGGACTATATTCAAACTAATTAAGATGATAAAGTTGTAAACTTTTGATCTAATTAAGTTGTAAAATCTAGTAAAGCTCTATTAGTAATTTAAAATTTTATATAACCCTTAAACTCACGCCAAAGAGTAGGAGAAACGGTTTCATCAACATTAAAAACACAAACAAAGTTAGACAAATTAAGCTATAGCATTAAGCTAAAACTAAAACTACTATGTATGGATAAGAAAACCAAGAATTTACTTCACTTCCATGATAAGAAACCAAAGAAATTAAGGTTGGAGAATGAGAAGAATTTTAGAGAGATGTTAGAGAGAGAAACTAGAGAGAGAAAAAGATATGGTTGTATTCTTGCATAAGTGTGTGAAAACAAATAAGAACCAACACCCTCTCCACACTTGGAACGAGGGTATTCTATAATAATTTATAGGGTAGGCCGGACCTATGAGGCTTTGTTGGGCCGTAGGTTTTGCTAATGGGTCGGGCTTGAGATTACTTTAGGCTTTAGCCCATAACACATGACATATTAGATTACATTTAGGAGCCCGATACCTGATTCTAGCCTATTACAACAATTACTTAGTAAAGACCGCGATTCCTTGTTCGACTCTATATTTTGAGGCTAACAATCTCCCCCGAAGCGTGGTCTCTGATAGATTCTGAGCTACCATGTTAGACTTGACATTTTGAGGCTAACAATCTCCCCTAATGTAATGTCTTTGAATCATGCTTCCCTGGACTTGTTGAGATTGCTTTGTCGTTGAGTTCATGAGTCTTGGTTTTGGTCTTTATCTTGTTGTAGTCTTGTTCCTTCATGTTGTGTGATCTTTGATCCTTAGCCTTTGTCATTGTCTTTCGACTTTGTCTTTGATTTCGAGATCTTTAAATCTTTTCCTTGTTTGTCTTTATCGTCTTTGCCATCTTGCGATCTTATGTCTTGACCAACATGCTCATACTTTACATCTTCTTGAAAGCTCTCTAATTTTCAAATTGTTGACAGAAATTATTTTATAGGAAAATGAATTTTCGTCATAAATTACCGTGTAATCTTCATCGTCGGATTCCTCAAACGATATTCTAAAGTCAATTTCACTGTCGTTAAGAGGACTTACAGTGGGTCCACACAAGAGTGTTGCTTCAGATGTTAACGCATCATTAAGGACTATAGCTGGGAATTCAGTTTCAAAAGATCCGTGGTCGTGAACGTATTCATCATACCAGATCTTACCATACGTAGCAGTCTCCTAGTTATACACCTTACCACGCCTATGAGCTTTTTCTTCCTCAAGCCTGATAAATTCTTCCATAGTAATGTTGGGGTCGTCTATTTTAACCAGTAATAAATTTTCGAGGAAAGAAAGCGGTCAAATAGACAAATACGATGTATTCCGTAAACTGAATACGTCGTATGTAGTTTTAGAGTCGAATACGTTGTATTGGTTTTAGAAAAAAATTATATGCCTTATCCAAAAAATTGAATACGCCGTATTCAGTATTCGACTCAGAATATTACATATGACTTAAATAATGCGGAATTTTAAACAAACAATTAAATACACAATTAATTAAATACAAACATAATTATGCTAATTAAATTATTCTAAGTCAATTAAGGGTTAGAAATACTAATAAAATTAAAGGTTAAACTAATTTACTCCCCAGCAGCGGTGCCAAAAACTTGATGTACTGTCGTGTACGGTCAATTTATTAATTACCAAGTTTTACATTTATATTTAGCTGACTTATCCTAAAACAACACTTTAACGGGCAGTGTACCTGATCGGGTGGAGTTTCGTAGTAAGTAGGGTGTTGAACACTAAGAGCGAGGTCGTTAACCTTATAATCTATCAGTATTTTAATTACTCTAGTTACGTTAATTCTAATTACTTGTTAAACCTATGCTATATACGCTTTTAATGGATATGGGAGGTTTTCAGCCTGAGAGACTGGTACAGGTTTTATGGTGACAATAATCAATTCTAAACACAATAAACATGCAAGAAAACAACCAGAAGATAAAGGAGCGGTACAAGCCAAATAATAGAAAACTGTATTAGCCATATTAAATCCGATTAAATGATGGTTTGTTTATTAGTACAATGATTTCTTATCTCGAAGCGGCATATCATTCTTAAGACTTAGGCGGGACATCATCCTAAGACCTAGACACGTTGAATCCTGTCACAATTAACGTATCCACATAAAGCATCCTTTTAGTTTAATTATAATCTATCTAGGGATTAAAGCAATGGTGATCTTGATAAACCCTAGCCCATCGGGACTTTACCCACTTACTGTTTGACGGTATTTTATATACTGGTAGTTCACTGTTCAAATCTTTATCAATTAATCAAGAACATACTTGTTGAAACATTACGGGTCACCTGCCGGTCCAACTAAGCTCTTAATTTAAAGACAAAGACAGAACATTATTTGTGATCCTATTGGTCTGGTAATATAAAACACGATATGGAGAGCTATCCCGGTATCTAGCTCACTTGTTAGGCGTAACTAGACCCGGTTGAATGATAGGTCGCATATTCAAACACGTAGACAAGTATCATGTGATAAACATAATTAAACTTTCAACGATAAATTAAGAAATCGATTTTAAAACAAACTAAACATTAAATCTTCATTAAGATGGCTAATACCCTAGGATATTTGTAACACCCCCAAATAGGGTCGCAGCGGAATAATGAATCCGGGTGCATTACTTCATAGATCAATAGCACAAGATATGAGAATGACCTCTAAAAGAGTCGTTTAAAATACGATACATTAAATTTATTAAAATTGTTTAATATAAAGCACAACGGCTTAAATTGTTCAACATTTGATAACAAAGATTTTAGATCATAATAAATATCCCAAGATGTAATGACTCCAAATCTTTTATGCATGACTCCCCAAAAGAGTATCCCCAATGTATCCTTAGCACCTCGTGCCTCATTGACCTGAGAAAACATGCTTTAAAACGTCAACATAAAGTTGGTGAATTCATAGGTTTATGTAAATATAATGTAGGACTGTAAGATTTTCCCCGTGATAATGCAACAGATGCAAATAACACAAAATGTAATTACGTTTCCCTAAGCTCATGACACTGAAGCTCGACATGTATGAATTGCAATATAAATTGCCAACATTGCCCTTGATGATGTTCTAACCCGCAACATCCCAAATCCGACATGGTATACGTCCGTTGTTCGGAAAACCGGCACAGTGAGTGCTATTCACCCGAACGAGGATGTCAATCCCAAATAGATCTATTTATAACATTCGCGCTCACACAAAGTAATTGACGGTTCATGATAATGGGCTCAAAGGGTTATCGCTACTTAGGCAA
Source organism: Tanacetum coccineum (assembly GCA_026074375.1). Lineage (NCBI taxonomy): Eukaryota > Viridiplantae > Streptophyta > Magnoliopsida > Asterales > Asteraceae > Tanacetum > Tanacetum coccineum. Next base: position 10,223 of record BQNB010115782.1, read on the forward strand.
ACACGTAATCATGATAAAATGTACACTTGCATCCAATTTGTAAAACAATGCATGTTTCTCACCTCAAAAGTTGTAAATCATTGATATAGTAAAAAAAATGGGGTATGAACTTCTCTTAGTGAATAAACTGGAGGATCTGAATCAAGTGTGAATGGAAAAACGCACGGATTAGAGAATGCAACCTAATTAAATATAGGTCGTATGAGTACTAAGTACTTTGACTAACGAATACCACATATAATCCTATATAGTTACATCAGCACCTAAAAGTGTCTGTTTCATTTATATAATTAAACAAATAAAATTTGCACTCGTAAAATAAATGTCCATGTATTTGAAATTGTAAAAATGATATACTTATCCAACAATTTGTTATTTGCCAAAAACACTTGATGTATTATTTATATAATTTCATTATATAAATAATTTAATTGTTTGAGAAAATAATATTTATAAGGGTAGATACATTTATAAATATTACTTTTAGTAAAAACGTCATATCTTTCTCGTTTTAATCCCGTTTTTAATGTTCTTTATATGTATGGATTCGTATTTGAAAAGTCTAATCAAATTTTAAATTTATTATATGGTTAAGTACTGTTATGAACAGTAACAGTAAGTGAAAGTTTATAAAAATACTTTTTATAACTTTAATTATTGAAATCGTATTTTAATTGTATTCATCGTTTTAATTCGGTTTTTTTTTTAGGAATTCTGATGTCCAGTCTTCGTATTAAAACTCTTTCAATAAAAACTATTTCAATAGCCCACTAATTATGAAAACAGTAGCAAGTTTTTTATAATATATTGTATCAAATTTACTTTTTATTGTAATCTCGTAAATAGCGTATCTTCTTCATTTTAAATCCGTTTTTAATGTACCTTATATTTTGAAATCCTCATTAGTTGTAATTTATCAGAAAAATAAGCTTACATTTAACTCAGATTCGAAATCTTAAAGTTTTTATAAAATTACTTTAATAAAGTTACTTTTACGTATTTAATTACTTAAAACATGTAAATTCCATAACTAGATCATTATCCATTGGTTTTCTAAGTTTCTTATATTTTTGAAATCCACAAATATATGTACTTTTTATGGAAAAATAAAAACCTTTCTGTTCAAGTTCGAATTTATATTAGTTTTTATAAAATTAGTTGTATAAAAACTACTTTTATACACATGATCTCGTAATAATCATTAATTTCCTTCTATTTATCAGATTTTCAAGTTTCTTATATGCTTACGATCTTTATGAGATGTTCTATTTTTATAAAACATAGAAATAGATTTTATTGGGTTCGAATGAACAGTAACATTTAAATGTTTAATTAATTGCTTTTTATACACTTTTAAACGTAATAAAGTTACCACACGTCCATATTTTATAAATTAATCATTGTGTATAATTAGGTCTTCTAAATAGTATGTCCATCATAATAAGTCCATATTGTCCAAGAAAATTGTCCAACATATTTATTTACTTATCTAAACTTTATAAATAAATAAATAATCATAACTTGACAATTAATTATATAATTTATCCATGGCTTGTAAATCCTTGTTTTAAACATATTAACATATTTTAAACACCATCTTATTCATAAATAAAATGTATTTCGTGTATGTTTGTATATGTATTTATTTTATAACTTCATAAAATAAACCTAGGTGATGATTTAACTATACACAATTATATAAAACATGAAATTAACATAATGATAAGATTAGGGTCTTAGATAAACCTTAGATGAGTGTATGATGAATGTAGAACAAGATCAAACCCAATAACTAAAACCCTAATTTGAATTATCCAACTAGAAAACCCTAATTTCTTTTTTTGTATCCTTCTTGTTAAATCACAACCCAAGCTTCCAAATCAAACCCAAACACCTTAGATATACTTAATATCAATGCTTGAACACTTGTAACCTTGTAGAATAAAAAGTTATATGAAACCCTAGTTTATAAAAGTTGGCGGTGGGTTTGTAGGATGGAAATGGAGAGATTTTTGCTTGGTTATTTGCTAGTAAATGAAATGTGTGTCTTATGAATCTAGGACTTGCCTTTTATAGTAAGAGTAAATGTTTAACCTACCTTAAACTAACCTTAGTTGAGTAGTGGGGTTAATGGTACAGCATGTAAGAGCTCATAAATAGCAATAGCCTCGATAGTATTAACCACTCGTTGGGCTACAACCTGCTCAATTTCCTCAACACTCATCCCTTGATTAACAATTGTCATTGTTCTTCAATGTTGAAAGAGTAATAAGATGAGATTAGTTTAGTTATCTAAGTCGTGCTCCAAAAATAAAGTGTTGTGAGATGATGTATGGTAAATATGAATATGCGCTCATGGCATAAATAAATGATGGTAAAATATCATATTTGATAGCTTATGTTTAGGTAGCGTTTATGACCTACGAGCTTATCGTACTACCTCGCCTAAAGAAATGTTCTAGTATTTATATAATAACCCTTATATAAATAATTATAGAGTATGTGAAAGAATGTAAACTCATCTTTGTATATATATGTAAGACCCTCATAGTAATGTATGTAGTATAATATGAACACGTATATGAATCGTGTAAGCATCTAGTATACTTAACTAATGCAACAAGTAATGTATGAATGAATGTCCCATGAAAATCCCTTTGTATGATGCAATGTTTGAAAACGGTTATAGTCTAAGTAAAAACATTTGACCTGGTTCTCTATAACCTTGGCTCTAGATACCAATCTGTAACACCCCCAAATAGGGTCGCAGCGGAATAATGGATTCGGGAGCGTTACTTCATAGATCAATAGCTCAATATATGAGAACGACCTCTAAAAGAGTTATTTAAAATACGATACATTGGGTTTATTAAAATTGTTTAATACAAAGCACAGCGACTTAAATTGTTCAACATTTGATAACAAAGATTTTAGATCATAATAAATATCCCAAGATGTAATGACTCCAAATCTTTTATGCATGACTCCCCAAAAGAGTATCCCCAATGTATCCTTAGCACCTCGTGCCTCATTGACCTGAGAAAACATGCTTTAAAACGTCAACATAAAGTTGGGTATTCTTGTTATGTAAATATAATGTAGGAGCAAGATTTTCCCCAGTGATTTATGCAACTGATTGCAAACATCATAAAATGTAATTACGTTTCCTAAGCTCATGACACTGAAGCTCGACATGTATGAATTGCAATATAAATTGCCAACATTGCCCTTGATGATGTTCTAACCCGCAACATCCCAAATCCGACATGGTATACGTCGTTTCTGGCAAACCAGCACAGTGAGTGCTACTCACCCGAACGGGGATGTCAATCCTAAATAGATCTATTTATAACATTTTCGTTTTTTTATTTTTTTTTCTTTTTTTTATTTTGTTTTGTTTGTTTGCGCTCACACAAGGGAATTGACGATTCATGATAATGGGCTCAGAGGGTTATCGCTACTTAGGCAAATAAGTAATCATGTTAAAATGTACACTTGCGTTAATTGGGTAAACAATGATGTTCTCACCCTAAAGTTGTAAAATCATTGATATAGTAAAAACATGGGGCTAATGAACTCACCTTAGTGAATAAACTGGAGTATATGAATCAAGTGAATGGAAACGTCACGGATAAGACCGAATGCAACCTAATTAAATATAGGTCGTATGAGTACTAAGTACTTTGACTAACTAATACCACATATAATCCTATATAATACATCATCACCTAAAAGTGTCTGTTTAATTTATATAATTAAACAAATAAAATTTGCACTCGTAAAATAAATGTCCATGTATTTGAAATTGTAAAAATGATATACTTATCCAACAATTTGTTATTTGCCAAAAACACATGATGTATTATTTATATAATTTGATTATATAAATGATTTAATTGTTTGAGAATAATATTTATAAGGGTAGATACATTTATAAATATTACTTTTAGTAAAAAACGTCATATCTTTCTCGTTTTAATCCCGTTTTTAATGTTCTTTATATGTATGGATTCGTATTTGAAAAGTCTAATCAAATTTTAAATTTATTATATGGTTATGTACTGTTATGAACAGTAACAGTAAGTGTAACTTTAATTATTGAAATCGTATTTTAATTGTATCTCATTCGTTTTAATTTAGTTTTTAGTGATTCTTATATCCACGTCTTCGTAATTAAAAACTCTATCCAAGAAAAATATTTCTCGATAGCCCACTGTTATGAACAGTAACAAGTTTTTATAAATTTACTTTTTATCGTAATCTCGTAAATAGCGTATCTCCTTCATTTTAAATCCGTTTTTAATGTACCTTATAGTTTTGAAATTCTCATTAGGTACTTTATCAGGAAAATAAGCTTACATTTATCTTAGATTTGAAATCTTAAAGTTTTTATAAAATTACTTTAAGAAAATTACTTTTACCTATTTAATTACTTAAAACATGTAAAACGCATAACTAGATCATTATCCATTGGTTTTCCAAGTTTCTTATATTTTTGAAAGCACAAAAATATGTACTTTTAAGGAAAAATACAAAACATTCTGTTCAAGTTCGAATTTATATAGTTTTTATAAACTTAGTTTTATAAAAACACTTTTATCCACATTATCTCGTAAAAAATCCATTAAACTCCTTCGTATTATCGGTTTTTCAAGTTTCTTTTATGCTTTACGTGCATTATGGGATGTACTAGTTTTATAAAACATAAAAAATTGATTTCAGTAGTGTTCGATTGTACAGTAACATTTAAATGTTTAATGAACTCTGTTTATACTACTTTTAAAATTATTAAGTTTACCACACAAGTCCACTACATTTATAAATTAAATCCTATTGTGTTTATATTAGGTCTTCTACATGGTGTCCATCATTTATGAGTTCCATATTGTCATAAGATAACTGGTCCTAACATATTTATGTACTTATCTTAAAAATTTATAATTAAATTAATTAATCTTAATTTCTGACAATATTTATATAATTATCCATGGCTTGTTAAATCTTGTTTTTTAACATATTATCATATTGTTTAAACAACCTTCGTTTTCTTAAATATAATGTATTTCGTTTTTGTTTGTATATGTATTTATTTTATAACTCTAAAAATAAACCAGGTGTTGATTGAAATTTATCTTTTTTATATTAAAATTAAAATAACGACAAGATTAGGGGTCTTAGATAAACCTTAGAGAGGGTATGTTGAAGTTTGTAACAGAGTAAACCCAATAACCAACCCAATTTGAATTTATCCAAATAGATAAACCCTAAATTTCTTTTCTTGTATCCCTTCTTTTTAAAGCGCTTCCAAGCTTCCAAATCAAACTCAAAAACCTTGTTTACTAGACTTAATTTGCATTGATTGAACACTTTGTTCCTCTGTAGAATAAATGTTATATGATTCCCTAGTTTTTAGAAGATTGGTAGTGGGTTTGTAGGATGGAAAGGAGAGATTTTTGCTTGGTTATTTGATAGTAAATGGAATTGTGGTGTCTCTTATGAATCTAGGACTTGCCTTTTATAGTAAGAGTAAATGTTTAACCTACCTTAAACTAACCTTAGTTGAGTAGTGGGGTTAATGGTACAACATGTAAGAGCTCTCCTCCTCCCTAGGAGGAGGGAGACGCCTCATTGGTGGCAAGGTACATTTGACAAGCCAATTTATGGAAACATGGGATGTGTAAGGTACTTGGTGGGGTTAAGAAAGCATACTAGTGGGTTTAAGTGACTTATTTCTAGTGTTAAACACTTGGATCCGGTTCTAGGTAGTATAAGAGTAGGAAATGAATTAATTTTTATGTATTGGGTATAAAAGTGGGTATTTGTTTTAGTATAGATGGGTATTGGTGCTTCCGAGTATGCCTAAATGTATTTTATTGCGAAACGTAAGCGTTTTACGTAACCAATAAAAATAAAATATGAAAAGTTATAAATTATACTCTTAATAATTATATAACACTTGCTTGACGTAAACTTTAACTTGTTTGGTGTCCGTTTACATTGAACATTGATTTTTAGTTTACGCGATTTAACTATAGGATAATAATTAAAAGCGAACGCGTAAAACTCTAAAAATAAATAATGATAATAATTGAGTCGGGAAATGTCCTGAAAATGAGAAATGTTACAATATTAGTCCATAACCATTGTAATTATACAAGCGTGATCAAATAACCAAGGTAAACTAAACGTTTACCGAACGATACCAAAAATTAAATGATTACAAGAGCATAGGAATTACACGGTGTCTTCTATGGAATCGTGATCGATGATTGACCTTTGGTTGCTCTTCTTTTCTTTAGAAAATCGTCTTTTATGTGTATGGTATAGAGAAAGGTAGTTTAGATCCGGTTAGTCCTTTTATTAGGGAAACCACTGAACTTAGGATTACAAAGGTACTAGGATAAGTTGGAATCTATCCTAGTGTAGGAATCGATCTGATCACCGCCTTAATTACCCTAATACTTAATAAAGCATAGGAACTCTTTTAGAGAGAGTTAATAATCTATTTAGGTTGTAGACAAGTCTTTTGGATGGTTGGTACTTCATAGCTACAACCAGGATACCTTAACATCGAGACTTTCGAGCAATTGGGATCCATTGAAGTATAGGACATACCTCGAACATCAATTCGGATCTGTCAATTTTAGAACACTAATAAAATGATATTTAGACTTTGCACTAGGAAACATGTCATATACACTAGTAATGAAGTAACTAGGTTAGCACGCTTTTCTCCCTATAGTCTTCTTCTCAATTTACTTTTTCGCATTTACTTCCTGTTTTAATTCTTAAAATAATTCAAATTCAAACCTGTGACATTTCAAATTATAACTAATCTAAACTTAGCTCTTGGGACGACCTCGGATTTACCAATCCTACACTACATAGGACCGGGTTCTCTGCCCGTTAGTGCTTGTCGACATTGGTGAACGAGTATTTATAAATTTAAAACTTGTTAAATTATTTCTTTAAAAGAAAATACACATCAAGTTTTTGGCGTCGCTGCCAGGGAATTAACATTAGTTTTCATTTAAAAATTTTGTATATATTCGGTTTTTATTTCAACCTTTTCTTTTCTTGTTAATTTAGTTTTCCATTTTGAGTATATTCTACTAGTTTTCTTGTTAATTTTCATATATGGGAGATGATGTTGATATCAACACACTCACTATGGAGCAATACCTGACCTTGATTCAAGAAAACATTAGACCAAGCATAGTAAAACCCGAGATCGACGGTGACGTCAAATTAGAGATCAATGGAAACTTTTTGAGGGAATTAAGACGTAAACTTTTTGAAGGTACTAATGATGATGATGCCCACGAACATGTGCAAAGGGTATTAGAGATCGTAGATCTTTTCCACTTCACTAGCGTCACTTACGATGCCGTTATGCTTAGAGTGTTTCCTATTACACTCTCGGAGCCAGCCTTAAGATGGAAAAACAAGCTTTCTGCAGGGTTAATCACTACATAGGATCTTCTTGAGAAAGTATTCATCAGGAAATATTGTCCACCTTTTAAAACTGTAATGAAATTGGAAAAAATTCGCAATTTCAAACAAGAGATAAACGAGACATTGTATCATGCGTAGGAAAGGCACAATGATCTACTATTTAGATGTCCACAACATGATCTGAACAATCATCAAAATGTTCAGATTTTCTACACAGGATTAGACATCCCTACCCGTATAAGGCTCAACTCTAAGGGGTTCATTCCTCTTATGTCACCAGCTCAAGCCCTTAAATCAATACAAGTTATGGCAGACCATCCACATAATTGGTATGATGAAGCCACCACTAGGGAAAGCATCAACGATAGCTTGGATAACGTTGATACAAATAAACTCAAAGAAAATATCCATGCTATTCAAGTAAGTCGTAAGATTTATGAAGGGGCGCATCCAACCAATGATTTTCCTCTCACAAAAGAGGACAAGGTTGTTGAGCAGAGCGAGTATATGAGATCCTTGGAGGAAACCATCATCAAATTCTATTAAGAATCAATTAAAAAATAGGCTACGAATGATGAATGGATTAAGAAATTCATCAAAAACATGAACTCAAACATAAGGGCACTTAAAACTATAACAAAGAACCTGCAAGAAAAAGCTGATCAATTAACCCAAACGGCCATCACAAATTCAAGTGAAAGAGTCAAGGCAAAACAAAAATGGGTAAGAAAGACATGGAGGATCTAGTTCCTCATGACTTGCCTATTGTTCAACCTTATTTTCCACCTACGCCATTTCCAGGACATCCGAAGAAACAAAAGGATAACCCTTACAAAACTCGCGAAACTGTTGGAATTCCTGAGAAAATTCCTACAAAGAAAGCTCAGGAGGATGAAGGGGACATAGATGATGGTTGGGACATTACGATCAAGGATATAAAAAGGCTTAGACAAATTCTCATACACACTTTACCCAACCTTAAACCTATGGTGCAACCATATATGCCACGAGGACCAGCCTATGATGAGGTAAAAGTTGTAGGGTAAAAGGAACTGGAATACGATATTCCCCTATAAAATGGCGAGATGCAATATTTGACCCCTCAGATAGTTCACATCACACCGCTCGATGATGATTATGTAGCACCGGCTACCAGTCCTATTTTGGAAAAACATTTAAACAAATTTGGGGAAGAGATTTATGATATTACCAGGGTTGCTGAAAAGGCAGATGGTAACCTTGTTAATGATGTAAAAGAGCTCTCAGATATAATAAAGACACGTGTTATAGGAAGGTTAATCTTCATACACCATCATTGTATTACATGTTTTAGCTTTCTTTCGTGGTTAAAAAACCTAATATGGATTGATTTAAGTGAATTCGAGCAAGTGTTCTTCGTGGAGGTTTGCATTTTATATTATTTTTCTAGGCAGCGAGTTGACAGGTTTAGGGACAAGATCCACGTTTTTAGGAAAAAGTCAAAGGCGATTTGCCAAAAGTCATAGGCGAGTTGCTTTTTTTTAATAAAAAATTTTTGGTGGCGGTTTGCTTTTATAGTGCCGAGTTACTACATGTTGCCACGGCAAGTTGCTTAAAATATTGATCAAAAGGAAAAGTTACCATGCTCAAAATTCTAAAATCAACGACGGTTTGAGAAAATTTCTTGGCGCCGAGTTGCCATAGGTTACGGCGGTTTGCTAATAAGTGAGGCGGTTTGACAGGCGACGAGTTAACAAAAACAAAAGGCGGTTTGATTATTTTATTTAGGCGGCCAGTTGTCAAAAGGAAGCAGCGGTTTGAATATTAAATTAGGAGGCGAGTTGATCATTTTCAGTGGCGATTTGCTTCATTCTTGGAGGCAGTTTGCTTAAGTATCTAGACGACACCCTTTTTAGCGACACTTTTTTACAGAAAAAGTTGAGTAATATGTAATTTTTTTTATATAGCTTTTCTAACTTATTTTTACATCAAATTCAAATTTTGGTAATAGGGTAAAATTTTTTTTCTGTCGACACCTTTTTAGCGACACTTTTTGGCGGGAAAAATTAAGTAAAATATAAATTTTTCTATAGCCTTTTGAGCTTATTTTTACACCAAATTTAGATTTTGGTAATAAGGTAAAAAAAATTTCTTCATAATCTAAACAAAAGTGCTTGTCGGGAGACAACCCGTCTTCTTATCAAATAAACTTATTTTTCCGCATTTTAGTTGGTTTGTATATTTCTCACTTTATTTTGCAGGTTCTTTCAGCAAAGAAGTCAAATTTAAAGTTATCTCGACTCATAATCATATGGTTTAAATACTACTACAGGTAGCATTTACGGCGTAACCATAGCTGTTACGCCGTAATCAGTACGCTCAAACCCGACATGACCCGACCCGACATGACCCGATAACCCGATAACCCGACCCGATAACACCCCTAGCTGTAACTACTAAGGTTACGCCGCAATCTCTTTTTAAAAATCCTTTAAAAATAAGTTTTAATCAAAACCATGTATATTTTAAATGAACTTTGTGGGTGTATTCTCTGGAAACCCTCACGAGACTTCACTCGTCCACTTGGACCACCAAGTGGTTTAAAAGGCTTGTTGCATTGGCTAAATGCGATCGTGATTCCTACAAAAGTGAGTTATTTTTCTTGTACATTTTTTGTAAGCATTTAATGCATTTAAGTTTGTTTAGTGATTTCAGGGGAAACGAGGTTGCTCGAGAGGCGCTTAATAGGAATTCATCCCATGTCGCCATCATATGAAGCTTAGAGCAATACTCAGGGAGTTTTTTGTTCTAATTATACTCTTTCTTTTGACTTTTCATTTCCTTTATTGTACAATAAGGACATTGTACAAACCAAATAGGGGGATGGGACCACTATGACCTATATTTGCCTTTGATTTTCTAGTTTCTTCGAAAATTGTGCCAATTTTAAAATTTCTTGATATGTTTTTCTTGCTAAACTAGATTAAATCTTTGTCGAATGCACATTTACCCTTTATTTTTATTGTTGAGGTTAAGCCTGATGATCCGTTTTCATCCATTATACAAAAATCGACCAAAAATATGAGTGTGTCGTTATTATTGTAGACTTTAGAACTTGGCATGTATATCATTTCGAGATCTAATTGATTAGTAGGAATAGATGGTTCGAGAAGGCAACATTTAGGAATTCACCCAAATAGCCCATATATGTGTGTTTATCGACTTGTTACACTGACTTGTCGACCTCCCGTGATAAAACCCTTTGTTGCACTCATTATTAGTGCAAGATACCCCTAGATCACCCTGTTGAGCCAATTTATGTTTTAACCCAAATTATATATGTTTCGTTACACCATTCCGCCTTAACCAACCCCGTAGTCTATATTTTTCTTTGTGTTGAAATTTCTGGCTACTTAAGTCCATGGTTCGGTGAAATGGTTTAAAGATTTTGGCACTTTCGTTGAAGACATGTCATTATGATCATTGAAGACCCCAAGTATTATCACTTTCGATATTGTTCATCTCAAGTGGGGGGATGTATTATGTATTTATGACAGGAGTATTGTGAAAAAAATGTGTATGAATAAACTCCTTGTGTATTATAAATGTTGGTTACGTGTTATAAAACCAACAAGTGATGAAGATGGTGCAACTATAAGCCATCTGTTGATTTTGAAGAAAGGGATAATATGTTCCGCAGGATCTCATTGTTACATCCGAAGCTAGCCCATTATTGAGATATGATTAGGTTTTCACACTTGGACACTTGGACTATGGATGGACAGTAGCCAGTTATGACGACCTTAGATTATATTTGACTATTTGTTTTGTGTC
>BQNB010115783.1:0-21490 GCA_026074375.1 Tanacetum coccineum
TACTAAAACTAAAGTATGTGAAAGATCAACTATGTTCCTCTTATGAAGTGAGTAAAGCAAAACAAAGTTCATTCAAGTCAAAGACTGTTCCAAGTTCGAAAGGACGGTTAAATTTGCTTCATATGGACTTATGTGGTCCAATGCCGGTTACAAGCATAAATGGGAAGAAATATATTCTAGTAATCGTCGATGACTACTTTAGATACACTTGGACTCTCTTTCTACGTTCCAAGGATGAAACACCAAAAGTTTTAAAAGACTTTCTCAAGATGATCCAAAGAAATCTTCAAGCCCTAGTAATTTATGTTCGCACTGACAGAGGCACTGAGTTCTTAAACAAGACACTTAATGCATTCTTTAAAGAAGAAGGAATTGAGCATCAAACTTCTACTCCTCGAACACCTGAACAGAACGGCGTTGTCGAAAGACGAAACCGCACTCTCGTTGAGGCTGCTCGAACGATGCTTTCGGCTTTTAAACTTCCTTTATTCATTTGGACTGAAGCAATTACAACCGCATGCTATACTCAAAACAGATCAATCATCATCCCAACTCATGAGAAAACGGCATATCACATCATTAATGCCAGAAAACCCTCAATTAAACACCTTCACATCTTTGGTTGCACTTGTTACTTAACAAGAGATGGTGAAAATTTAGATAAGATGAAAGAAAAAGGGAATCCGTGCATCTGTAGGGAAACTCCACACAGTCTAAAGGGATATCTGTGATTACAACAAGAGAACCCGATTGATAGTTTGAAACCATACATCTTAGATTTATACATCAAAGAGATGTCCTGAGACGTCCTGTTGATAATGAAACATACATACCGCTAAAAAATAAATTTCAGGCACACGTTTTCCACAATGACAAAAATGTGTTCATATAATGACAACATCTGGCGCCTCATACACCCCTAACTACAACATGATTCTCTCCAATCAGCAGATACAACAGCTCCATCCACAACACGAGTGATCTTTTTACTCTTTCGGTCCTTAATAACTATGAATTTTTTTAATGCAGGTACTTCCACGTGTCAGACAGGTCTCTTCTCCCACCGACAATTCTAAACAACAAGACACATCACCTACAACGAATATTCAACCTTCAACATAACCAACAACTCCAACAAATGTTAATGCTAAGGAAAACAACTATAATCAAGTAGTAGATACCCGCTAGAACAAGTTCGTGGAAATCCATCCAAACCAGTGCAAACAAGAATGACAAACTTGCAACAAATCTTAAATGTGTATGTTCGCTCTCACTGTGAGTATAGCTGAACCGAAAACCATTAAGGAAGTAATGGCTGATTCTGCATGGATAGAGGCAATGTAGGAAGAGCTTCATTAGTTTTACAGACTACAAGTCTGGTCCTCGTTAACAAACCCTTTGGCAAGACTCTAATCAAGCTAAAGTGGTTATGGAAGAACAAAAAGGATGAAGATCAAACTGTCATTCGCAACAAGGCATGACTTGTAGCTAAGGGATATGCTCAGGAAGAGGGTATGTTACCTTCGAGGAAATCGATTTGACTACTAGATGCTCTCTCCATTCGGAAGATGTTTGAACTTTCGTCGCCTATGCTGCACACAAAACTTTTCCAATTTATCAGATGGACGTGAAAACGACATTTCTTAATGATCCACTGGGTTCGTTGATCCTGATCATTCAGAAAAAGTTTACAGTCTAAGGAAAGCTCTATATGGATTGAAACAAGCTCCGAGAGCCTGGTATGATGGACTCTCAAATATTCCTGGAAGTCCAAAGGTTGTTACTAAAGGTATCACCCCATTGACCCACTCTACTCACATAAGATACGGAAGGACATTCTACATGTCAATTTACGTCGATGACATTATTTTTTTGGGTCTACAAACCCTGAATTTTCTAAAAGATTTGAAAAATTAATGCATAGTAGATTTGAGATGTCCTTAACGGGGAAATAAAATTCTTTTTAGGAACTTAGATCCACCATCCCCAGAGGCTATCTTTATTAATCAAGGCCAATACGCGTTTAAGATACAAATTATTAAAAAACATGATATGGAAAAAATGTGATATCTGATTGGTACACCAATGGCTACCCAACCTAAACTAGATATGGTTCACTTGAGTGAAAACTTGTAGACCAAACAGACTACTCGTAGTTAAAATATCAGGTTACTCATGTATCTTGACATCTAGTGACCAGACATAGTGGCAAGCATATAATATTGTCCGTTATCAAGGCACAACCGACTAAAAAATCCTCAAAGAGGTTAAAAGGATCTTCGATAGTTTATTTTGTGGGGGGGGGGGGGGGGGGGTGGGGGGGGGGGGGGGGCTTAAGGGTTACCATTAACATGAGACTCTGGTGTCCAAAGGATTCTGGATTTGAACTAACAGCATTTTCAGATGCTGACCATGTCGGATGTCTTGATACACGCAAAAGCACTTCTGGAGGAATACAATTCCTAGGTGAATAAGTAGTCCGCTGATGTCAAAGAAGCAGGATTGCACTACAATGTCATCAGTAGAAGCAGAGTACATGGCATTATCTGCAAGTTATGCTCAAGTAATGTGGATGAGGACGCAACTTAAGGATTATGGCTTCAACTACAACAAAATACCGTTGTATTGCGACTCTTAGTCAGCCATAGCAATCTCATGGAACCCCATGTAGCACTCCCGTACCAAGCGCATCCAATACTCGATATCATTTTATCAAGGAAACATGTAAAAATGGATAATTGAATTGTAACTTTGTCAGAACTAGAATACCAATTAGCTGATATGTTGACTAAAGATTTACCAGAAGAGATAGGTGTTGTTTCAGTATCTTGTCAGACGAATTGGTATGAGATGTTTGACTCTAACAGAACTGGGGGTTCTAGCAAATGAATCTGCTTGATATATTCTTCAAACATTGACTTGTAAATATTTTTAAGAAAAACAAAATACAAAAATATAAAACCTATAAAACCAAATATAAAAAAATATAAAATTTCAAAAAGAAAATACAAAATTAAGAAAAACCAGAAAAAATCCAAAAAGAATCTTCTCGACATGTCTTCTTGAAAATCAGAAACTCTTTACGTACCTAGAAATGTTGATTAACATCGACACGGGCGTGTAAATGAAGTTCGAGTAAGAGTTCAAATGCGTTCAAAACATGTCATTTCTATATTTCTTTATGACTTGTAATTGCTCTCAGATTGCAACTCGGACCCGAACGACAAAGGAGAGTGTACGTTTTAGTGCACTTATCCTTAGCATTAGAAGAGAAGTCTTCTAACATGAGGTTTTTCAAAATGTTGAACATAATTTTCAATAATTTTCATAGACGATCATAATCTTTCAAAATTTGTGTGTTTAACAACTCCATCCCTCATAAAGATTACAAACAATTCTTCTACTTTTGTGTCATTTCCAAATGAGTTCAATGTTTGAAGGTAGAGTTTTTCAAAAACAAAAGTTAAAATGATTTGGATACATCATAACATGACATATTTATGTAATATCAAAACATTCAAAAATCTCTTAGATAACAAATCTTTAATAATGAATGACTACTCAATAGATTGTAATGTTATAAAGATGATTTAGTGGATGTAGAGCTCTAATTTTTTAAGAATTCTTTAATAAATTCCAAATCTTTCAAATATGTGCTCAACAATGCTAAACCTCAATTTTAAAATCATTTTATACAACTTGGTATCAATTATTTGTTTCCAAACCACATGTAAATTAAAGGGGGAAGCAAACAGAAAATGTTTCGCGCATGCTAAATATAAAAGTTTATTCTTACAGGATTTTCATGCTAAAATGGTAAATCACATGGTAATATCAAAAACTAAGTGAATTGTTATTAAAATAAGAGGAGAAAAGTAAATTTAAAAGTGATCTGAAAATCATAAGGTGATCTAATGTACTCATAGTGCATTATACTCCTTCGAAAAGGATTTTAATGTTACGATCTCATACCCCAACAACATCTTAATTACACGACGATACTAAATCCATAAGGTTTGATTAGGTTAGGTATTAGTTCCAATGATCCAACCAGAATCCAGATAGATCTACCCAAGGACACTTCAATAACCATATTTAGAAATAGCAGGTCCATATGTATGATTTGGAGATGAATGAGAAGATCGGTAAAAATGATGACTAAGATTGAGCTAACACTGGAACAATCACAACAAGGTGTTAGTAATGACGTCTTGGTAAGCATTGAAGGGATTGAAGAATGAAAAAGAAATGTAAGGATAAAGGGTCTAAAGAAAGAAGCTCTCCATATAACTTTAGGCAGAAACTAGGTCAATACATGATCTATCAGTTTCACTGGTATATGCTTAATCACACATACCATTTTCCATTAAAAACGGACTTAAATGACTAAAAACGTACCAAAAATACATTGTATTTGTATGTTTTGCATTTGAATTGTACAGGAAACGGATATTCAAGAAAAGGAAGAAAAACAAAGCAAGCAAAAACGGATAAAACCGAGCACGGAATGGAAAAGAACATCAATCAGCCAAATGTCAGTCAAAAAAGTCAAAAGTCAACCAAGTGAGAAAATACAACTTGAGGGATTACAATTGCCAACCACAAGTTGTATTACAAGGGCTGAAATCAAGAATTTAAATAAAGATATATGACTTGAGGGGCCAAAGCTGCCAACTTAGCCAAAACCATTTTTCCTGCCCAACTAAACCCAAGAACCACTCACGGGTGTCTTCCCCTTCTTTTACCCTGCAAACCATTCAACACTCTAGATAAAACATTTCCCCCTCCTCCACTATCACCACCTCCCCATGTATATATATGCCAGTAGTGCAATCCCCCACTTTCCAAGCTTTTCGATGGCTGTGATTGACTCAAAAGAAGCACAAAAAGAAATTGAAGGCTGAGATTACTTTTATCAAGTCCCCCTCACTCAACCAAAACAAGCTCACACAAAAAAGCACATTGGAAACCCAAGATGAAAGTTATTTAGGTATAATAGGGCCATGAATAACCCAAACTGTTGGATCATTTTTTTAGACGTCGATATTTAATCTAGTTCTTTGTTAAATTGGTCACTTATTTTTATTGCAATTTTACTCTTCCCAGTCTTGTAACTTTAATTTTCGTCTTAATGCAAATGTGAGTTTTTAGTCAAATCTTGATTCTCTGTAATTCCTTGGTCAAAAAGCTTTACCTTAACATGTTTTTTAAGGTCTTATAAAATCATATAAGTCATTTTTGCTTGACTCAAAAACTAAGAATTATAATAAAGTCACAAAAAAGATTCCGACACTCAAATATATAATATACCACACTTATGGATGATAACCAGTTTCTAGAATTGGGCTTATGGACTCTCACGTAGCTTTTGTTTATACAAGCTAGAGCATGTAGACTCTTTGTTTAAAAAACCTGTTTTTTGAGCAAAGGAGTTGTAGTTTTCTATTTATCATATATTGTGCATAATATACTGTAGAACTGCTTATTAGTGCTTGTTAATATAGTTACATATATTTTTTATTTATGCTTATATCTATGATGTAAGTGCTTATCTGCTTAGTTGCTAGTTTAAAAGATAGTTTTGTAGTCACTGTTTAGCCTTAAATTATTGAGTCGAACAAGGGAACCTCGGTCACAATCTACGATGAGCTTCGGTCTTTACTTAGTTAAAGTTGTTAAAAGATAATATCCGACTTGAGGCTCGATAGATAATCTAATATTGTCATATGTTTATTGGGATAATCCTAAGCAAAAACCCGAGCCCCAGGGTTCCTAGTTTAAATATCCCGCGCATCACATTAGAATGTGTAGGGTATATATAATATATAGATATTTATCCTAAAAATATCTAAATATAAATAGATATTTTTCTTTTTAGAAATATCTAGTTATTTATTTTTCTAAATATATCTTTCTTCTTCTCTCTCAACCTCTCTCTCCTCTACTCTTGCATCTCTTTTCTCTTTTCTTATTTTCCGATTTGTGTTTGTGTGTTAGAAGTGAAAGTGTAAAATGGGACCATACAATTGGTATCAATTGCCACGGGTGAGATTCCGTGTTTTTTTTGTGGTAAGCCTATAGGATTCGAAGGTATGGTTGCTTTCTTTCATTCGGCATAATTGTTTTTGTTATGATTCGGCTTATTTAAAGAGAAAGGCAAACACGTCTCTGATGGTTTCTATTGGGGTCCGCATCAGTTAGACGCAAAACTATGTGGTTTACGCTACTGTGTTCTTAGTTGTGAAGAAACATACCGAACGAGTGAAAAACGTTAGCACCGAACGAGAAGAAAAACGTTGGACTCGAACGAGCGACGTCGAACAAGCGACTCGAAACGAGCGGACTCGAACAAGCGTAGATGTCACGAGAAGACTCGTAACAAGACGGACTCAAACCGAGCGGAACTAGAAACGAGCGGACTCGAACGAGAAGAACCGAACGATACGACATCGAACACGCCTGAAACAAACGTGGCGGGAAAACCGAACGAACGGACTCGAACGAGGGAATCGTTCGCACGAGGCGGAAACCGAACGAGCGGGAAACCGAACGAGCGAATCGATCGAGTGGAAACCGAACGAGCGAACCGAACGGGAGTGGAATACGAACGAGCAAATTTTTTTTTATGAGAACCGAACGGAAATTTTATTTTTTTTTTGAAGAAAACTAGTGTAGACGAAAAGGGTTTCAGTAAAACAGGCCATAACTGATGATCCGTTAAGTCCGTTTTAGGCCCGTGACCTCATTCAAATCAAATGAGAAAAACGTGACGGATCACTCCTGTAACCACCTTTAGCTAGTAAGGATTTTTTTGAAGCCCAAAAACATCGTTTTCTATGATTTAATGACACATTTTCAGTATTTTTGGGAATTATTCCCGCCGCGCGTGCTTACCGAATCTAATCACTCACGGTTTCTATTGATTTTGTAAAATCCTAGTCTTAAATTTATTTATCGGCTATTTTTAATCATACGACGGTAAAATCCCGTGAACGTGCATTGCATACCCAACCGCAAACTTCAATCACATCATATCCACTTAGATCCAACAAATCTTATACACATCATAAATATCACGATAAATGGAAAAGAAAGATACTTATCTTCGTGTACAATTCAGAAATACAACAAATGCAACTAAATCAAAACAAATCAAAAGAAAGTTGCATGTATCTTTTCAACGACTTCATTCACACCGTCAAGAGTCTTCAAACAACGACTTAAAAGGAGTCGAAACCGAGGAGGGATTCAAACGCGCAATTGCAACACACTTGGTCAAGATCTATCGACTTTCACGGCACAATGTTCTTGTACATGGATCAACTACAAATGCAACTAGACAAATACGAATTTCAAGAGATTGTGATCCATGTCTGATTTTAAAGACTCCAGACACAGTTTTCAGATGATCATCAAGTCTCACGGTTTTATTTGGATGATGAATATGTTGACATGACACGCAACAAATTCCTACAATACACTCGACTCGCTATTCCAGAATTCCGTGACACACTGATCCAACACATGGAATCTGTTAAGAAGTCGATTGGTGAAAGAGCACAACATAAAATGGAGTATGAAAGAAGGGTGAATGAAAGACAAATCCAGACAACAGAGGAAAAGACTGATACGAGTAATGCATTGGATGCATTGGATGCTAGTTCAGTTATCATTGAAAGCAATGGGACAGAATCAAAAGAGCAGGATACAAGCAGCAGATCAGGGAATGATGCACATGTTGATGATGCAGATATCAGACCCATAAATAATGAAGAGCCAATGGCTGAGGTACAAACGACTGCTGAAATCAATATCTTTGCTACAGGACAACAGCATACTGAGCAACCTGAATTCAATAATGAAGGAAAGGTTGACCAGAATGCTGAACAATGTCATGACATACGTCCTTTGCCTGCTAAATTAACTGATGACAAGACAATTGAACTCTCAGATCAATCACTCGAGTCTGAAAATGTTTGTCTCAAAAAGATCGTTGCCCAGTTTCAAAAATATTTTGGAAAACTCGAAGCACATTGTATCAATCTTGAACTACAATTACAAATGGAAAACAATGTTTTAAAATCAGGGCAACAAAGTCAATTTTTGAAAGAAAAAGGTAATGAAGCCAAGGTTAAAAATGACATCGATGTAATTGAAACAATAAACATCGAATTGGAACATAGTGTGGCTAAATTACTCGCAGAGAATGAGCAGTTACATAAAGAAAATGAGCACTTGAAACAGACTTACAAAGATCTTTTTGATTCTATCAAAAGGACACGAGTTCAGACCAAAAACCAGAATGACTCTTTAATGGAACAACTGAACAAAAAGTCTAATGAAAATGCTGATGTACTAGCTCAGATTCAGAAAAAGGGGTTTGCAATTGCAGCATTAAAAAATGAGTTAAGGAAACTTACAGGAAATAATGTGAATACTAAGTTTGCAAAGCCATCAATCTTGGGAAAACCGGTTAGACAACCGACTGCGTTTAAGTCTGAAAGACCTAGAATTTCAAAACCACGGTTTGCCTCCCAAGTTGATGTGAACAACGACTTGTCAAAACCAGTCACTACACATCATTTGCCTAAGGGAAGAGAATCTGCCCCTGCAAAACCTCATTACATGATTGCAACTAGCTCATCTAGGTATAGCTCAAACGACATTGTTCATAATCACTACCTAGAGGAAGCTAAGAAAAAGACACATGAACACTCTAGGATCCCTAGAAATTTTTCTGACTCCAAACATTTTGTTTGCTCGACATGTCAGAAATGTGTCTTTAATGCTAATCATGACGCTTGTGTAATAAAATTCCTGAAAGAAGTCAACTCGCGTGCTAAGGTTCCATCCAATAAGACAACAAACAGAAACAAACCCGTAGAGCAAATAAGGGTTGCAACGAAACCAAAAAGACAGATCCCAAAAGGACATAGGTTTTCAATAAAAAAGACTACCACTGTGCATGAGAAAACAACAAGTCCTAGATCTTGTCTTAGGTGGCAACCAACGGGTAGAATTCTCAAGACTGTTTGTCTTAGATGGGTTCCAACAGGAAAGACATTCGCCTCTAGCACAACAAAGGTTGAAAGTGAACCCCCAAATGGTTCAAATGCAGATATCCCTAACCAATGTGAAAGCGAACAAGCTCTTAATGTCAGTGCAGGTACTCTCTTAAGTACAGGTACATCGTTCAATCCTACAGAGGAAGGACTCAGAGTTTGGTTGCGAAAAAGAAAGATATCTCAGAAAACAGGGCTTCAAGGAATTTTGATCTGATGATCACAAAATGGCGTCTGCTGAAAATAACACTTCAGGCCCCGTTCCTCAATGTTAAAATGACGTTTGAACACAGCAGTTCAAGCCTCGGTCATCAATGTCTAATGGCGTCTGCTGAAAATAACACTTCAGGCCCCGTTCCTCAATGTTTAAAAGACGTTTGAACACAGCAGTTCAAGCCTCGTTCTTCATCAAAGATCTCCTATATCTATATCCTGCCACAACGTACTACACGGACTTCTATCTCTAAGTGTCTAGAATACAATCATTACACATCGACTTATAGTCAATCCTAAAATGATCTTATC
Source organism: Tanacetum coccineum (assembly GCA_026074375.1). Taxonomy (NCBI): domain Eukaryota; kingdom Viridiplantae; phylum Streptophyta; class Magnoliopsida; order Asterales; family Asteraceae; genus Tanacetum; species Tanacetum coccineum. The sequence goes on from BQNB010115783.1 coordinate 9,588, forward strand.
GCTTGTCTCTTAAAGACATGATGGAGATCAAGCTCGAGGGATTCTGTACACGCTTGAGTTGGTACGATTTGAGTAGGGCGCGAGAGAGTGAGTGATATCGCTCATGATATGGTTGATGGCACACGCACTACATTAAGACTGTAATGGTGTGGATAGGAACGTTGTTGTATTCTCCAAGGGGTTAATGATGTGGAACTACAGCCGAGTGTACACCAACACATAGTAGCGGAGAGTGTCAGTCTATGAGACTACTAGTTAGGTGGATACTCATAACGTGATAACTTGGTTATTTTTGGGGACTTCTAGACACTGCAGCAGGTAATAAACAAGATGGACACACGAGGGAAGGCATTAGATGTCTGAGTATACTGAACTAAGTCGGGGTTATATATGGGATTTATGAAGTGAACAGATGAGTATATCATACTGTTATGCAGAGGGGATCTATCACACACAGGTGAGAGATTCTGTTGTAAGAGCAGTACATATCATTATTAGTAAGACTGGGGGCAGACATTAAGGTACTGTGGAGTCATGGTAAGGTCTTTAGATTTGGAGAGGTTGGTTGTAGATAGGTATGAGTGGAAAGGTGGTAGATTTTAAGTTGGAGGGTTTAGAAGGGGTGTGGTGGGTTTGTGAGTGAGGAAGGTTTGGTGGATAATTGTGTTGGGGGGAAGTGGGGGTGAGGGTTATGTTGGGATGTATGGTGATGAGTGGGGTGTAGGGGGGATTGGGTGTGGTGGATTGTGGGGGGGTTTGGTGGGGGGGGGTAAGTTTAGGTGTGAGGTTGTGTGGGGGAGGGGTGTTTGGGGGAATTTGAAATGGTTATTTGGGGTGTGTTGTTGGGTTGTATTTTAGGAGAGTTGGTTAAGGTTTGTGGGTTTAATTGTTTGTGTAAGTGAATTTTTTATATTTGTATATAAATGGGGGTGGTGTTGGAAATGAAGGGTAATGTTGTGGGTGGGGGGTAAAAATGAGAGAGTTGGTTGGGGGAGGCGTGTGAGGTTGGAATGGTGAGTGGGAGGGGGATTTTGATAAGGGTTGAGGTTGGGGGATAAGTAATTTTTAGATTGTTAGGATTTTAAAAAGGTTTGGTGAGAATTGTATTTGGGTGAGTTGGTTAATAGGTTCGTTACCTTGGGGAGCTCTAGTGTTCTTTGTTAAGAAGAATGATGGTTCATTCCGTATGTGTACTCATTATCGAGAACTGAACAAGCTGACTATCAAGAACCGCTACCCTCTTCCCAGGATCGATGACTTGTTCAATTAGCTGCAAGGGTCACAGTATTTTTCAAAAATAGACCTTTGATCTGGTTATCATCAATTGAGAGTACGCGAAGAAGATATTCCCAAAATTGCATTCAAGACGAGGTACATACATTTTGAGTTCACGATCATGCCTTTCGGTTTGACTAATGCTCCTGCAGTATTCATGGTTCTTATGAACCACGTATGTAAGCCATATCTTGACAAGTTTGTCATCGTCTTCATTGACAACATCAAGATCTATTCGAAGTCTAAAGAGGAGCATGAAGTTCATCTGAAGTTGATATTGGAGTTGCTTGAAAAACAGAAACTGTTTGTAAAATTCTCTAAATGTAAATTTTGGCTAAAAGAGGTTTGTTTTCTCAGACATGTAGTGAACAGTGAAGGTATTCATGTGGATCCCAAAAAAAATTGAAGTAGTAAAGAACTGGAAGCCCCCGAAGACCCCAACCGAGATTCGATCATTTCTAGGACTAGTAGGAAAATATATGCGATTTATCGTAAACTTCTCGAATATTGAAAAACCTCTCACCCTGTTGACTCAGAAAGATAAGAAGTTTGAGTGGGGTGATGAACAAGAAAATACTTTTCAGACGCTGAAGTATATGTTGTGTGATGCCCCGATTCTAGCACTTCTTGAAGGACCAGATGATTTTGTAGTTTACTACGACACATCGAACCAAGGCATTGGTTAGGTATTGATGTAGAGAAACAAATTAATTGCATACGCATCCAGACAACTCAAAATCCATGAGAAAAAAACTACACCACTCATGATTTAGAGTTGGGCGCAGTGATATTTGCTCTCAAAATGTGGAGACACTACTTGTACAGAACAAAGAGTGTTATCTACACTGATCATAAAAGCCTTCAGCACATTTTTAATCAAAAAGAATTAAATATGCGTCACAGACAATGGATAGAACTTTTTAGCGATTATGACTGTGAGATTCGCTACCACCCAGGTAAAGCGAACGTAGTAGCTGATGCATTGAGCAGGAAGGAGTAGATGAAACCGAGACGAGCTCGAGCTATGAGCATGAAAATTCACTCTAGCATTAAGGCTAGGATACTAGAAGCTTAGAGCGAAGCTTCTAAGGACGTCAACACTCCAACAGAAATGTTGCGAGGATTGGATAAACTGTTTGAAAGAAAAGAAGATGACAGATTGTATTTTGTGAAGAGAATTTGGCTACCAGCTTATGGCAATTTGAGAACTTTGATCATGAATGAAGCTCATGCTATAAATTATTCTGTACATCCTAGAGCAGACAAGATGTACTACGATTTACGAGACTTATACTGGTGGCCTAGAATGAAGAAGGATATCGCTTTGTATGTAAGTGAGTGTTTGACTTGATCTAAGGTTAAAGCAGAACACAAAAAAAACCTCGAGACTGCTCCAATAGCTAGAGATTCCCAAGTGTAAATGGAAGAATATCACTATGGACTTCATAACAAGATTACCGAGAACCAGTAGCGGACATGACGCGATTTGGGTCATAGTCGATCGACTGACCAAATCTGCACATTTCTTAGCTATCCATGAAGACTTTAAGACGGAAAGGCTTGCAAGTTTGTACATCGACGAGATCGTAGCAAGGAAAGGTGCACCTGTATCAATCATACCTGATCATGACGGTCATTTCACATCACGATTTTGGCAATCGCTACAGAAAGCATTAGGAACGCGACTGGATATGAGTACCGTTTACCATCCACAAACTGATGGTCAAAGTGAGTGTACCATTCAAACTATGAAAGTTATGCTTAGAGCATGTGGAATCTACATTGGAAGAAATTGGGATACCCATCTGCCACTAGTCGAATTCTCGTACAACAATAGTTACCATTCAAGCATGAGGTGTGCACCATTTGATGCTTTGTATGGAAGGAAATGTCAAACGCCCATAGCTTGGGCAGAAGTAGGAGAAAGAAAGCTTATTGGACCGGAGATCGTACAAGATACTACCGACAAGATTGTTCAAATCAAGGAATGACTTAAGGCTACACGAGATCACCAGAAGAGCTACGCTGATAATCGACGAAAATTGTTAGAATTCAGTGTTGGCAATAAAGTACTACTTAGAGTATCGCCTTGGAAAGGCGTAGTATCTTTTGGCAAGGGAATCAAGCTTTCACCGAGGTATGTAGGACCGTTCGAGGTTGTCGGGCGAGTGGGTCATGTTGCTTATCGATTGAATCTATCGCAAGAACTTATAGACATTCATGACACATTTCACGTGTCAAACCTGAAGAAATGCCTAGCCGACGTAAACTTACACGTACCGCTAGAAGAAATCAAGATCGACGACAAACTACGTTTTGTTGAAGAACCTAATGAAATTATGGACCGTGAGGTTCAGAAGCTTAAACGAAGTTGGACTCCTATTATAAAAGTTCGTTGAAACTCCCGACGAGGACCGTAATTTACTTGGGAGCGAGAAGACGAGATGAAGCACAAGTATCCGCAACTGTTCGCGAGCGCTACGTCTTAGGACGATAAATTTAAATTTCGGGACGAAATTCCCTTTAACAGGGGAATACAGTAACAACTGTCTATTTTGAGATCAGTAACCGATAGCAAACATATGACATTTTTGACTCCATTAAATTTTTGTTGAGTCACTTTCTAAATGGTCGTGTCATTTTTACTATTAAATTCTTATTTTCTTAGGAACCCTAGTTATACGAACGCACCTTCGACCTATGATCCTAGTTAACGGTCTTAACGATTAACGATATGCTCAAAGGTCATTAATTTAATGTCAATAATCATAAATAAACATAATTCATTCACTTCTATAAACTTAGGTCACCACATCCATTAAAACTTGTAAGTTTCCCGGTAAACCCGATATTGTGTAAATTTTTATGTTTTTACACTTACGTTGTTTATATAACGGACTTAAAACACTTCAATATGACCCAAGTATATAAATCCACTACTAATATACCTCATACTATACACTTTATACACTTTACATTTACACTTACCACATTACAACATTTAACATATATTTGACTTTAACTAAACACTTACACTTTTGCATAATACATTTAACTACTTAACACATACATTATATATGCAAAATATAAATTAAAAATCAGATTTTTCCCTCCCCTTGGACCTCTAAAACTGACCATGCCACCCCTATACCCAATCAAATGGGTTGCTTCTCCCAAAACACACTCAATGCTTCTCATTTTCCCATACTTTTTTTCACACCTTCACTCCAACTACTCTTACTTTCTCCTTTTCATTTTCCACACACTAATCACTCATTGTCTCTCTAAAAGCATAGAAAACCTCTCCTACCCTCTTCAAAATTTCGTCCACCACACCACCACCATCAACCACCACTCAAAAATCTTGTTTTGACATAAGAACCTTACTAAAAAAAGGCTTGTTTAATCACCTCTAACAAGTTCTTTGATTCGTTTTTCATCAAAAGCACCATCTTAGAAAGTCCAATCATCTCAGCCTCATCTTCACATTATCATTCACTTGGTGTTCTCATAGGTAAGATAAGGGTACAAGACGTCTTGTGCCTATCTTGTACCCGAAAAGTGCCATTTATGGCTTAAAACACATGTTTGTTCATCTTCTTGTGTTCTAATCCACAAGATAATAAATCTACTGATAATATAGTGTTATTACACTCTTTAAATAATGGTAATATGCTCATAAAAGTTGTATAAGTAGTTTGATGATTCGAATGATAAAACTAGTGATGATATGGGGCGTAAAATCATGATTTTAACCTAAATCGGGAGTTGATTTGTACATGCAATAAGTCAATGTTTTTTCAAAGAGTCTACTGATTTTTCTTGATCAATAAGATGTATAAATGCATGTGAAATAGATTCAAGATTCGTTTTGGTCGTTTTAAAGGTTTTAGATAAAAATAAATGAATGAAAGTCTTGATTTTCAAAAGTTATGGCACATCTTGTGTGTTTTGTGTAAAAGAGCCCTTTTGATCCATGAACCCACTGACATTTTTGGATTAAAATGATGTTAAGACCTGTATAATATTATTGTGGGAGTTGATTGGGTCATTTTTGCATGATAAGTTAGTGGTTTGACTTGTTTAGTCAAATGGAAATTTCAATCAGCCCTCTAATTTATTTGTGTGTCATATCAACCCGTGTACTAAATTGATCATAAATCATAAACCACGACGAATCTATCATTGAAACTGATATGGGAGACACTTGTATGGGTTATTTAGAGTCCCCCATTGGCCTAACTCATATAACCTTGATTTGGACCTATGCATCAATAAAAGCTTTGGTTTATGTCCAGATTTGGGCCTTTTTAGGAGTCGGGTATAAAATGGTCCAAGTATAAGTCCTTAATAAAATTTTGTAGATAAATTCTAATGGACACACCTAAAAAACATGGGAATTTTGACCTGGAGTAGTTGCTTGGACCAGAAGTTTGTTAGCTTGGTCAAACGAATACTTAAGGTGAGGGAAATTTAGGGCAAATTAGTAGAATTCGCTTTGTGTAAGAAATGTTGTCTTTTGAAAACGAATGTGAACACAGACTTAACAAAATGAACCTTAAATATTGTCGAGCATTATCGTATAGGATCTAACTAGGTATATTTACTTTCCATAGGTTACGAGTAGAAGGTTACATATTCATTTGGGTTGCCTACTTAGTGTGGTTTTGCCGAGAAGTCCTATTATCATTCTAACTTCTATGGTGAGTTTCTCACATTCAACTTTTTACATGTTTTAAATGTTTTGGGGTGGAGAGCATGATGTGTCGTTTGTTATGCAATTACTTTTAAGTAATTAATCTTTTGAGCATATTTGAACTTGAACTTGGTTTGAACGTATGGAACTTGATTTGAACTTGTTGAACTTTAAAAACGTGTTTAACTTTGAACTTTGAGCTTGATATGTATGTTGTTTGATCCTTGAAACCCGCCACTACTTTTAACTCATTATCCCCCTCATCGAGATTGAGACGTTAGTACTTATGGATAGCGCTATTAGGATATTATCCCTCTTCACTCCCCGCACAAGGGTGTATAGTACTAAGTGTTTGTGCCACACTATACAACTAGAACTTGATTGGATGTTTGGAACGGTTAGGCTGAATACGTTTAAGTAGTGCCTCACATAAACACTATAGAATACATAAATGTTGATTTGATTTTGTATTACAATACTTTATGTAACAGGAACTATTTTAAAAACTTAAGTTGTTTTGGATACTTGACTTGATTTTGGTAACTCGCCATTGAGTTGGCAAACTATTATCGGACATCTACTCTTTTATAAAACTATATTTTGTGTAAAAAATCTTGAGAGCTCACCAACTATTTCGATAGTTGACCGTTTTTATCATGCTTTTTAGGTCTTAATGTGGAAACTTAGTGCATTGCAATTGGATATGTTCAAGATGTCTACTTTCTTTCAAGTTATTGTCATTTATACTTTTTACACCTGTACTTGGAAATGTTGTTTTATCTTAATTCATGAATGGTGTTTTATCTATCATCTTGTGTGATGTTTATTAATATGTTGCACCTCGTGTTTCTGCTTTAGCGGGGTGTGACAGATATAACATTGCTTGTAGGGCAAGTTATATCATGATTTCCACTAACACGAGCCCGTGTACAGAACCTTAACACATTTACCATTTAACATAAAATAAGCGACCGGGAAGTATGCCACTACCCCTAGTCTCAATACAAAATGTTCGTTTGACAAGGTGTTCACCATCGGATTCAGACCCAGACAGGTTTGTCAAACCCAATAGATCTATTTAATGCATTCAGCGTTTACCTCCTCGGTAATTAACGAGTACACAGTAAAAGGCATGAACTCATAGGCAATGAAATCATATAATATATCAAAACACATTGCGTTCACTTTTCAAAACAACATGTATCCCCCTCGCGGGTTATAAAAGATTTAAAACTAAAAGCGAGGCTATGAACTCACCTTAACCGAAGCCGAATGTCAAATAACTGAAACAATCTCTACCTACTCAACAACGAGCTCAACCACGACTTATAATTTATGTCGCTCGATTATTATACGATAAGACACGATCGAATAGTGCGTACATCGTAACTATTAAAGCGATATAAATATACATACACATGTGATGAGAAATCCACTTGCACGTCATATATCCTAAACTCCACATAATTGAGTTATGTTCATTCTTTTACTTACACGTTCAATAATTTATTGAAAAACTTTCTAGTTTTGGAAATTTTCTGTTTTTAAAAAGTTGCTATTTTCGGAAAGTTACCATTTTTAGTAAGTCCCGTCATCTAATTATATTTATAGTAATATTTGTTTATCCCGTCGATCTTTTGACGCTCAATTTGGTTATCATTTACCCATATCGGAGTTATATCCTGTATATTACAAAAGTTACTATTTTTAGAATTATCTCCATCGTAACAATCGTCTAAAATGTTATACTCGTAATAATAATAGCGTTTATTATTTTTATAAATATTCAACAAGTCTTGCATCCACCCTTTGACTTTCAAAAGTCAACGTTAGACTTTATTTAACTTTGACTTTTATGTATTACAATATTAATGCTAGATCTGACCCGCTCAAAACGACCAATTATATCACATTTTCACGACTCGGACCATTAAGAGATTTTATGGAAAACGACATTCCGGACAACTTTTTAGTTTTAGACGAGACCTGAAACTCAACATAAAATGACCAAAATGCCCCTGCAAGTTTCTGCAGAAACTTATGACATTTTTAATTAATGTGTAGAAATTGACTTTCAGTTTTGACCCGTTATTACTCGATTTTAAAACTAGCAAGCCTCGCAGCATAATAAAACGACGTTTCGAGCAACTTTCGTGTTTCGCCGGAAAGCCGAAACGGACTCGAAAGTGCTCAAACCGGACGTTTTTGATTCTGTCAGCACTTAATAATTTTCACAAATGCTGAATTTTTCCACTTAAAAAGTATATCTCGTTTTCGCTCTAGTTTCTTCGTTATTAGGAGTTAGAAGCTCCATTTTATATCAAAACGATCGTCTAAGAAAGCTTTATCATATTTTTCAATCAAAAATCAAATTTCACAAAATCTCGATCCTCGTTTTCCGCGCCAAAGTTTCTGCCCAAATCTATGAGCTACGAAACGCGCCAAAATCCATTTTTAACCCAAAAATTCATTCACGGCACATCTAAAATGGCCTATAATCCATATTTAACTCGCTCAATCAATCAATAACAAAATCTAACTAGACGACGCAAGATCTCACGGATTTCATCACATGCAACAATTATAATCAAATCAAATAAACGAAACAAACGAAGCAAACATAAAAGAGAATGCTCACAATGTTATTATAGCAAGATCGGACTCGATAGAAAAACATGCTTGTCCCTTGTTCCTTTTTGGCTGTGACCTCGAATCCAAATCCAACCCAAAACCAAAACCAAATCGAATCCAACTAAACCAAATCAACCCAATTCAAACCAAGCTAATCTTGGTGAATAACAAATCAACAAAACACACCTTTGTGTGTCATTACCCGGTTTGAACCTACAACGGAAATCAAAACCCCTTTAGTTTTCGATTTTAAATCTCCCATCAATCTTCTTATAACATTTCCCCACTAATCTAACTAACCTTAATCAAATCAAAACCCTCTTATTTCACCAAAACTCAAACCATGCATAAACCTTAGTGCATGTTTATTTTTCTTTCATAGATGACCTTAAATATATTATCTAAACAATATTTGGTTGCTAGAAAAATACAAACACCAAGGGTGTTTGCTTTGCTTGCTTCGTTCGAACTAAAAAGAAGGGAGGGAGGGAGAAAGCAAATCTCAACTTGATTTTTTATTAACCTAACTATTTTTTAGTGATGTGTGAGTAGGTTTCTATGATCAAAACTTGAAAATGGCTTTTGTATATGTGTGTGTAAGTCTGGCCAGACAAGAGAGAGCCAAGAGAAGGAGAGAAATACAAATTTTGAGCTATGTGTTTACTTGTGTGTTTATAAGAGAATACTTGGAAGAAGTATAACACAATGATTAACATTGGAACTCAAAATGTGTTGAGTGTGTGTGTTGTATCCATAGCCGGCTACAAAGGCTAGGGGAGAGCATGCATAATATTTTTTTGAATTTTAATTACTTGTATTTTCTTTGTAAACATTTAATAAAAATGTAAACTTTGTCACCATTTAAATAAAATGTGAACCTTTAACGTGAGCTTTGGCCAAGGTCGAGGAACAAGGACGATATTTGTAAAATAATAATTTACGATCTTTAAAAATAATAACGAGACGCGTCATAAATTTTCACGATGCTTAAAACGTTTAACGATCGCGCGGTCAAACGTTGACTCGTGAAATGTCAAAAAAAAAAAAATTAAATTCCGTTCCTAATAAAATACGAAAATATTTATTTTCGACAAATAAAATTTTAAATGTCAACGTTCCGTTCACATGAACTTATAAAATAATAATTATGACGTTGAATTCACGACCGTCATACGGTCTGTAAAACCGGGTTTTACATTTGCACAAGTATCAGACAGTTTGAAGCATTTAAAATATCCAATTCTGAAGGACTAGAAAAAGGATATGACAGGTTTCAACAGTTACTTTCTCAATTGGAAGTAACAAATGAAAAAGATGTGTCTGCTCCAAAATCAAATGAAGTTGAACCTAGTTGTGTCACACACATAAAAACTCCTAGGCAACCACTCACTGATAAAGAAACACATAAAGTTGATAGGAAGAGTTGGAATGATAGAATGGAAAGAGAACTAGGGGAAGGTTACTCTTTTACAAAGAAAAAATGTTTTGTTTGTGGTAGTCTAAATCACTTGATCAAAGATTGTGACTATTATGAAAAGAAAATGGCAAGGGAAGCTGAGGTTAAAAGGGTTGTTAATACTGGTAATGGGGTGGCAAAACCAGTATGGACTAATGCTAACAGGATTAATCATGCTAATAAATTTGTTCCTAGATCAGTACAACTTAATGCTGGTAGGCAAATGTTTAATTCTGTTAGGCCTAACATTAATACTGGTAGGACAAACATTAATACTGTTAGTCCTAAAGTTAATACTGTTAGTCCTAAAGTTAATACTGTTAGTCCTAAAGTTAATGCTGTTAGTCCTAAAATTAATACTGTTAGACCTAAACAGCCATAATAACAATTAACCAAACGTTGCAGCTTTAATATATTAATACGATAACTCTTAATAGTGATAGGGTTTACAACCTTGAAGCTATAACTAACTATGAGTAAAACATTTATATGATGATTGTGTAGAGATTGATATATTTTCTCTACACCCTAGGACCTCCTTTTATAGTACAAGGAGTCCTAGTAGGTTACAACACATTTAATACTTTCCTATGTATTCTACATTAATACATTTTAATGCTTTCCTAATAAACCTTGTAACCTCCTCATCATATTTAATACTTATTTAATGCTTTCCATAAGTATAAGGAAACTAAATCATTTGAATATCAATCATGATCTTCATATCTTTGATCATATCTTCTACAATCTTCCATCTTTTATAGAATCTTCATTATGTCGATTTAGTCCTTTTTGTTTCATTTAATTCAAACAGCATCAAGGAATCTTTAATTCCCAACAATCCTCCCCTAAACTTGATATTCAACTTGTTTAACATCAAGTTTTCTTAAATGAAAGATTCCCAACAATCCTCCCCTAAACTTGATATTCACTTGTTAATCATCAAGTTTCTTTAATGTAAGCTTCTTGATCACAAGGAGGATGTATCCAAACACTTCTTCACTTCTAATTGATGTTTGAAATCTTGTTGTTCTTGTCTCATCGATGAAGGTAACCTCTGCATCTGCATCATCAATCCTCCCTTGTTTGGATGCATCCTCACCCAAACTTTCTTTATTATCAGATAAGTGGTTTTTAAATTCTCCAAATCATGAACCATGGTAAGAAAATTGGTACAAAGAATCATCATATCAATAAGTTCAAAACTATCCTCATCACTTTAAAGTGAATCACAAAAATGTATAGTTTCTGGAAACTACCAGCCATAAACGGATTTGATGATTCTTTACCGGTTGCCGTTTGCCCCGGAATAGCCAACTCTTCATAATAAAACATGGTGAATTGATAACCATATAGTTTTGGGCAAACTATCAGCCATCAACGGATTTGAGAAGTCTTTACCAAGAGCCGTTTGCTTTGGACTAGCCAACTCTTAACTGTGAAGCATGGTGAGTTGAGAACCATATAGTTTTTAGCAAACTATCAGCTATCAACGGATTTAAGAATTATTTACCAGATGTCGTTTGTAATGGAATAGCCAATCTTAGTATCGGTTAGACATGGTGAAATGATTACCATTTGTTGTGTTGAAATGAAACCAACACCTGAAAATTCTCCTATCCCTTGTAGCTTGCCAATTCTCAAAACCACTATCGATAGATAAGGCTAAGAACAAACTATCTGAAAACCAAAAACATGCTTTGTCACTCGATATCAAACAATAAACTATTGTGAACAATTGTTCTGTCTGAGATCCAAAAAAAATGTGAACTATCTGATTTTTGATAAAGCAAGCAGTACAAACTGGGTATGTCGGATAGAACTAACAGTTTTAACTATTTTTCT
>BQNB010115784.1:0-19303 GCA_026074375.1 Tanacetum coccineum
GGAATTTGTGCATTCTTGACACAAAATTTGGTGTAGGCAAAGATCTAAACCTGTGCAGATATATTATGTGTCAGGATAGGTGTGTCACCATAAACCTTTACCGTCAGAACTTCTGCTGACACTTATTACAAGTGAAGGAGAAGCTGATTTATCTTTCCTGACACTTTTTATACTTTTCCTGACACTTTTTGTTTGTCAGGAAATGCATTATTTCTTGTAGTGTAGACATCATCGAATTCAGTTTTATAAAAGTACTTAAATTTTGAAAAGTCCAAGGCATTGTAATAAGACATATATACTTTAGAAAAGTAAATGAAATATAGGGATAAAGTCGTAGAATACCAACGAACTTTTCACAATTTATCGATTTGGTACGTGTACTTTCATAAAGTGTTCTCATTTGCACATTTTGATGACGTGTCATACGTGATAGGTTGACACGTAGCACATCAATAACGTGACACATCATCAAAATGTGCAAATGAGAACACTTTATGAAAGTACACATACCAAATCGATAATTGTTTCAGTACACGTACCAAATCGATAAATTGTGAAAAGTTCGTTGGTATTCTACGGCTTTATCTCTTTAACATATCAGTTTGAAAAAGCATGATTCATGATCTTGTATCAAAGACAACCATAGAGCGGAGCCATAATTTATAGTTATGGGGTGCCGACTTTCTTCCAAAAAAGTAGCGATTATGTGCAAACAGGACCACCATGTCCCGTAGTTTGAAGATTCAACATATTTGCTATAACCTATATGTCATGTTGCGGCTGTGATTGTGTTGTGGGTTTATGAATAACTCGTCTCTTTGCTTATAAAACTCGATTATATAGTTTTCTAATGTTGTTCATGATTTAATACAAAAGCCACGTACAAGTAAAAAACTCTTGTATGCTACTAGTACATTTATATGTAACAAACATTAATCATACTAAGAGCATAATTCATACAAAAACAATCAGTGTTCAATGAATTTTTAACTAGTTACATTATTCTAGCTTTTATAAAAATATCATCAAAAGAAAGAAAAAAAGAAGATTGAAGATAACTGAAGATATTTGAAACCATTGGTCTAACAGTTAGTATAAAAACTTTGCTTGTTGTATTCTTCGGTTGCTTTGAGCAATGGTTTTCCATTAGGCTAGTCTAATGAATATAACCGTGTAAATGAATAAACTTAAAGTTTAAGCTAGTTCTAGTTTAAAAAAAAAATTAAGGTAGTATTGTTTTAAAATATTATGTACTCCGTAATAACCAACTATAAATAAAATTGTATCTATTTGTCTGTTTTTTATTTGTGACCTAGCTAACGGAGACCCATTGACAAAAGTGTATGTAATACAAGCCCTTTTGACAACTAAGAGCATCTTCAAATCTTCAATGAAAAACTTGATGCATTTAATGCATTCAATGCATAAAGTATTTAATCACTAAAGCTTTTTACAAAGACTTGAGGTTTATCAAATCTTTTTAAAAAACTTTTCAAAAGTTTTCCATACAATACAAAAAAACTACTCAAAAAGCTTTTTAAAAAAGTAAGAAGTTTTTCATCATTTGACCCATTAAGGAAAGGTTTCTTGTGCCTTTAATACCAACTATAATAAAAAAGAGGTGTGTTATTTATACTTAAAAGCGCATGTTTAAATAAATGTTTAATGCATAAATCATTTCAACAATCATATTATGTACTTTTCTTCTTTGAAATTTCACCAATCATTTATTCAAATCAACCTGTCAAATCACTAATACGTAAATAACTTGAAAATGTTATTGGGATAATTAGACAAACAATCATAAAATATTATTGGGATAATTACTTGAAAATGTATCATACTTGTCACTTTTTGTTATTGTGTGTATTGAACTTTTTTTTTTCTTATTGTATGTACTGAACTTTCAAATTTCGACATTTGTGTGTATTTTGTCACTATTCTAGCCATGTAAAATGACCATTTTACCCTTCGAATTTTGAAAAAAAGTAAGGGTAAAATGGTCAAAAATACACACAAAGGTCGAAATTTGAAAGTTCAGTACATACAATAAAAAAAAAAGTTCAATACACACAATAACAAAAAATGACAAGTATGATACATTTTCAAGTAATTAACCCAATATTATTCTCAGCTATTTTAAACATCACAATGTATATACCCATCTCCAAAGCTTTTGTCATTAAAAAAAAAGCCATTATATATATACTCATTTACCATTACATATACCGCCAAAAACAGTAACGGGCTACTGTTCATCGATGAACAGTGATGGTTACTGTTCATCGGCCTTTTTTTTGGTATTTTTTTATACCGGTGGTTACTGTTCATCGGCCGAAAAAAAAAAAACTTTACACTCCCCCCTTCTTTCGTCAAAAATAAGAAGAAAAAAAAAATTACGTTTACGACTTTCTATCGGCCTGGGCAAAAATATATATATATATATATATCCCCTTTATTGAAAAAAAAAATTTGTCATTTAATATGAGAAAAAAACAAACTATTAAACATGAGACCGAAGAAATTAACCCGAACAAAAAAAAATGCCCCGCAATAATGCGCGAAAAAATAACGTCCGCAGCAACGCGCGGGTAATCCTTGCTTGTTTTTCAAAAAACGTCAAATGTAAAAAAGTCAATGTACAACTTTTTACTCTAATGACAAGAAGCTGTTAAAAACTTTTTAGAAAACTCACTCATTCTTCTACTTCCTATCGAAAATGCCCTTATATTTAGGCCAAATAGAATTATTATTGTTACTCTATACCGACTCATTGACTAATTCATTAGCGTAGCACACAAGATTAGATTCTCTATTTTATTAAAGATTCGATTTAATAAAAATAACCTACTGGATCGTGTTCCCCACGTAAAAAACGTAATGCCCAAGTAATATCACACTATATAAAGAAACACACACCTTCATTCGACACAACATCACAAATCACCATCATATCAATTACTTCAATTCAACTTCATATTTTAATAACACCATCTTCTTATCGCAAATGGCACCAACAACAACCTCCCTCCTTGGTCCACCAGAGATCCATTCCGCACCCAAAACCGCTGCCCAGCCACCCACTTCCACCAGGATCTCTAACCCGTTCATCGACGCCATGGTCTCTGACTTCAACTCCATCACTAGTACTCGAAATCTACCCATGGGGTACACCGAAAACATGTCTGCTACCTATTTATCCTCGGGTAACCTTTGTCTCGACTTTTTCTACCACGTCGTCCCAGACACTCCACCAAAAACTATCACTCGACGTTTAGAACAATCATGGGAACATGATCCTTTGAAAACGTTAAAACTAATATGTAACCTACGTGGGGTACGAGGCACTGGCAAGTCGGATAAAGAAGGGTTTTATACGTGTGCATTATGGCTTCATAAAAACCACCCTAAAACCCTAGCATGTAACTTGGGTCAGATGGCGGATTTTGGGTACTTTAAGGATTTACCTGAGCTACTGTATAGACTTCTTGAAGGAGCTGATGTACGAAAAATAGCAAAAGAGGAACATATGAATCGATCAAGACCCTATAGAGGAGGTAGTCGTAGAGCTGCTTTGTTTAAGCGAAATGCAAAGAAGAAAGCTCCGAGAGAAGTGCGGGTTCTATCCGAGATGAAAAGAGTGGAGATCGAGAAGGCAAACGCCAGTGAAAAAAGAAAAGAGGAGAGGATTAAAAGGGCTAAGAAAGCATTTGAGAGGTATAACCGAGACCCGGATTACAAGTTCTTATATGAACGTGTATCTGATCTTTTTGCGGAACACTTAAGATCCGACATCAAGTTCTTAAACCAAGGGGAGTTGAGGAAAATCAGTCTTGCTGCTAAATGGTGTCCTTCATTGGATTTATCATTCGATAGATCGACTTTACTATGTGAAAGCATAGCAAAGAAAGTGTTTCCTCGTGAAGAATACCCTGAATACAACGACATAGAAGAAGCTCACTATGCTTATCGTGTACGTGATCGGTTGAGGAAAGAAATATTGGTGCCTCTTCGTAAAGCATTGGAGTTACCGGAAGTTTACATAGGACAGAATCAATGGGGTTTAATACCGTATAATCGAGTAGCTTCAGTTGCAATGAAATTATACAAACAGAAGTTCTTAAAACACGATAAACTGAGGTTTGAAGAGTATCTAGATAATGTTCACTCGGGTAAGGCCACAATCGCAGCAGGTGCTTTGCTTCCACATGAGATTATATCATGTTTGGAAGATGAAGATGGTGGTCAAGTGGCTGAGCTTCAATGGACGAGAATGGTGAACGATTTGTTAGCAAAAGGTAAGTTAAATAACTGCCTAGCGATTTGTGATGTTTCGGGTAGTATGATGGGGACTCCGATGGAAGTTTCAGTGGCTCTCGGGATTCTAGTTTCGGAATTAAGCGAGGAACCATGGAAAGGGAATGTCATCACGTTTAGCGCAAACCCAAAGATGCAAAAAGTGCAAGGTCAAGATCTAAAATCAAAGACGGAATTCGTTAAAAGGATGGAATGGGGGATGAACACTAATTTCCAAAAGGTGTTTGATTTGATTCTTGAAGTAGCATCTAGTAATGGGTTGAGTGACGATGAGATGATTAAGAGGGTATTCGTATTTAGTGATATGGAGTTTGATCAAGCCTCGGCGAATCCATGGGAGACTGATTATCAAGTGATTAAGAGGAAGTTTGCAGAGAAAGGGTATGGAGGAGCAGTGCCAGAGATTGTGTTTTGGAATTTGAGGGATTCACGGGCAACACCAGTGGCTGGGAAGGAGAATGGGGTAGCGCTTGTTAGCGGGTTTTCCAAGAATTTGATGACATTATTTATGGACGACACAGGGAATATGAACCCTGAGGGTGTTATGGATCAGGCTATTTCGGGCGAGGAGTATAACAAACTGGTTGTGCTTGATTAATGGAGTTCGATAAATCAAAAGACTAGAAATAAATTTTCACTTTCTCATACAGAGGTACAAAAGTTGTAATTTTCACTTTTTCATCTGGAAGATCTTTTGTTACCTTAACGAGGGTATTACAAACCTTGTATGAAGCTCGGGTCTGTACCAATTCAATAAATCAATATTTGGCTGGGCAGTCGCAACTCTTATCCTGCATTTTATTCAAAAAACAAGCAAGATCAAAGACTAAAAAGAAAATGAAAGGGCTATTGTAGAAGAAAAAAGTAGTGTTACATAGTTTCTACACCATATGATACGCCGATGTAACTGGAATGGTCTACAGACCATGTTATTGTCATAAGCATACTGTACACTGAATCATCTTAAAGTTTCTAAAAAGAATAATAGATGTTGATGCACATTATTTTCTGTTCATACCTGAATCCAAGAGCATTAGTAAACATCTAGTTTGCAACCAGGTTAACTTATTGGCTTTAACTGCATTTTGAACAACTTATTGGCTTTAACTGCATGGAGAAAACAGGTTGCTGTTAAATCTATGTTCATCCCACTTCAGCAATATTGACCTCTATATTCATAACTTGCCGAACACAGCAAACAGTTACACTTGTTACTTATTGGCACAAAATAAGCAAATTTAGACACCAACATGTTTAAAATAACTAATACGCAATTGTTTTCTTAAAAAAAAGGTTAAATAAGCAATCCCAAACACCCCCTTCATACCAACAACAACAATATCCAGTTAAATCTATGTTCATCCCGCTTCAGCAATATTGACCTCTATATTCATAACTTGCCGAACACAGCAAACAGTTACACTAGTTACTTATTGGCACAAAATAAGCAAATTCAGACACCAACATGTTTAAAACAACTATAAGCTAATACGCAATTTTTTTCTTAAAAAAAAGGTTAAATAAGCAATCCCAAACACCCCCTTCATACCAACAACAACAATATCCAATCCCACCGGAGTGAGACAATCACACCCAATTCATGCAAATATTTTATACTACTAATTAACCTCACACAAAATAAAATAAAACTATACATGGTCCTATTTAAAAGGAGCCCCAAAAAATCAAACACCCAGAATACCTAAGAGAAACCATCAGACCTCCATTTGGTACAACCAAGGCGTTATCAAACAAATGAAGTTAATCTTAGAGACGGAGCCAGGGGGTGTCCCGCGGGTACCCGGGACACCTATGGAGTTTTTTGATATAGTGTTAATTTTTGAAAAAAATGACGATTTTTTCCAAATGTATCATAAATGCACCCGGTCCATCTAAATGTGTTTCTAGTCTTATCGTTTTTAATGAAATCTTCGTTTTAATTCGCTTTTTAACTTTATTATATTACGGTTAAAAAAAACTTTGAGCACCCGGTCATATTTGGTTATGGCTTCATCCCTTAATCTATTACGTACTACTTTTAGTTCGATGAGAATTATTCCGATCGACACACAACCATACTTTTCGAAATTAAGAAAAAACCACATCATAACTTTTAACTAAAAAAACAAGGCTGACGGTCTAAGGAAAAACAGAGATATGGTTGCATATGTATATGAATTTATGAATAGAGGGACTGATTTAGAAAGGGCAAGCCAACTCAATGAAACAATACTACAATCAACTTAAGGGAGAAGAAAAATGGTCCAAAGATTGATCAAGAGTTACCTTGATCAAAAGATTTACATTGTAGAATGGGAAGTTTTCATTATCATGTTATTTTCGGTTGGTTGAAGCAATTGATGAGCTGCTACAAAAAAATGGCAAAAGTTCATATTAACCCACTTGACCTAAAAAGTCAACATGTAATTTTTTGTACAAATCTAACTTATGTACCTGATATATATCATTAGGCCTAGACATCTTGGGGAGCCAATTGTGCAATTCTTGAATGCCATTAATGAATTCCAACAAAGGCATAGGTACATGCATGGCACGTCAAAATTAGGCATGTGAGTATATTGAGCATGGAGTCAATGCAAGGGAACTTTAAACAAGCAGATAGTAGAATCAAGACTTCACACTAAACCAGAGGCGGAGCCATGTACAAGGTAGGGGGGGGCGTTGCCCCCGATAAACTGGCGATTTTTATTTTTTTTTAGTGTAAAAATTGTATTTTTATGGCCTTATTTTTAGCTTGCCGGAAATTTTGTAAGGGAGGGGGTATAATGTACACAAGAGCAAGACAAACCTTTTTGTGCTAAAAACTTGTGATGCATTTTTCATTGTTTATTATCAATGGAGAAGACAGAGAACAGAGACATGTGATCCTACACAAAGGGATAGTCTTTAGCAGTGAGTAATTGTACTACGAAGTACTAAACAATGTTTTGAGCAGTAGAATATGTTAACTTCTTGGCATCTGATTAGCAAAGGAATATAGTATAATCAAAACTACTCACAATATGGTAAACTCAGCTATACAATGACATGCTTGAAATCAAGAATGGATCCAGCATGACGAATAGAAAATGGATCTGCTATATATAAGAAAAAACATCATTAATACATTATGAGGATAAGCACAGAAAAATCTAATAATAAGAAACACGCAAAGACTTAATCGGATTGCCGTGTGCATGCATTCATGCAAATCTTGGCATGTCGCTGTTGGAACATTCGATAAGCCATGGCAATAAAATTAAAAATAAAACCAAAATGGCTTCCTGAATAACAAATATGCTTTATATGGATCCTTAGAAAACTTCTCAGATATAGGACAACTAGTTCCAATATGGTAGCCCAATATGTTTTGTAAGGTTGTTACATAGCCTTTCGGCTGATGCATTCCAAAAACAAACGAGTAGACAACCGCTTGACTCTTCAGCAATAGGGTCCAACAGGAAAATGCAAGTACCTTAGACTGATAAACCTTCATTCTAAACAACATATGCAGTACGCTATTAGCTCATATTGATTAATATATCACAATCAAAATGTCTTATCTACCACGAACTTAGAGAGAATAAATTAAGTTTGCATACTGCAGGGACGAAACCATTTCATTATATATAAACCCCAACCTCTGGTTAGACATTTCATTCCAACTCAACCATTTCCTTTGTTTCTTACACCTAGAAGCACAATGTCATCCACAAATCACACTACCCTAACTTGTTTGGTTTTACTCTTCTTCTCTGCTACTCTGCTTTCACATGCTGCTTCCCTAACAAGAGCTTGTGGACTGCGACACAAGTGGTATAGATCAGGGATGTGAGGGTGGTCTTATGGACAACGCCTTCGACTTCATCGTAAGCAATAAAGGTCTCACTACAGAGAGCAATTATCCATACAAAGGAGTTGATGGCACCTGCAACAGCAACGAGGAATCTAACCATGCTGCAACGATTATGGGTCATGAAGATGTTCCTGCTAATAGTGAAAGTGGACTGTTGAAATCTGTAGGTAGTCAGCCTGTCTCTGTTGCCATTGATGCAAGTGGGTCCGATTTCCAGTTCTAGTCAGGAGAGTGTGGCACGGAACTTGATCACGGTGTTACCGCCTAAGAAGAACAAGAGAATGTGCTTACATCATTGTATAGCCGAAATTACATATTGTGTAGAACAAAGTATGATACTCATTCAAAAGTAAAATCATTGTATAGCTGAAATTGTCGCACTATGTACGGAACCTTTTGCGACCTTGGTTGTCTTTTCAAAGTTTATTACCGAAACAAGTGGTAAAAGGGGTTCTATAATGACGAGGTTTTCAAGTGAAAGGATTTCAGAAACCTGAAATGCTTGTACCAAAAACAAAATATAACAAGCATACAAGTGAAAAGGAGAAACGAGTCACAATGAAATCTCCTCTAAAATAACAGCCTACATACACCCGATCAACCTCATTGGTCAACACAGGTTGAAAAGAGTGGCGTGGTTTTCAATTAAAAGGGTTTCCAAAACCTTAAATGCTTGTACCAAAAATAAATTATAACAATCATATAAATGAAAAGGAGAAATTAGTCGAATTGGAATCCCCTCTACAATAACAACCTACATACACGCCATCAGCCTCAACGGTCAAAACAAGCTGAAATGGGCGACGAGGTGTTCAAGTAAATTCAAAAGCAACTTATCTTATTGTGTTTGTATAAATCCAATAATCACTTTTGAGTAATTAGATAATACAAATTAGAGTGTATGCTTATCAGGCTTCTTTAACCTGCTTTCAAGATGTCTGAATCACAACATTTCTATGAGCTATATTTAACCTGTTCTGTTATTTCACATCATAATTTGCAGAACACGCTGGAATATTGACTTTTAATACAGCTTAAGCAAATCCAATATTATCTCCTGGATCGTG
Source organism: Tanacetum coccineum (assembly GCA_026074375.1). Classification (NCBI taxonomy): domain Eukaryota; kingdom Viridiplantae; phylum Streptophyta; class Magnoliopsida; order Asterales; family Asteraceae; genus Tanacetum; species Tanacetum coccineum. Next base: position 9,241 of record BQNB010115784.1, read on the forward strand.
TTTTGATACAACTGTAAGCTACTTAAGCACTGTCACAAAAAGAAGGCTGTTCAATACAGCAATCCCACTTTAGTAATTCAGAAACTCAGCATCTCAGCATACAAAATATCGGCCTACATAGATTCAAACAATCAAAACCTATGTCGGCCATCCACAACAAATACAAAGCGCCAAAATTACAAAAGCATCTGCAAAAAAATAATTAGCTTGGCGCACAAACCTACACTATATATATTGCTCAACCAAACCTCAAAGATAAGAACTTACATGAAAATAAGAAAAGATATATAGCGGGTCAGAAATTTTCAATCGATGATTGCCTGCTGCTCACAAGTCACATCCTTTAATTTTACTTTAGCAACTCCAATATGATCTCCTGGATCGTGTTTTGATTACAATGTAAGCTACTTAAGCACTGTCACCAAAAAGAAGGTGTTCAATACAGCAATCCCACTTTAGTAATTCAGAAACTCAGCATCTCAGCATACAAAATATCGGCCTACATAGATTCAAACAATCAAAACCTATGTCGGCCATCCACAACAAATACAAAGCGCCAAAATTACAAAAGCATCTGCAAAAAAATAATTAACTTGGTGCACAAACCTACACTATATATATTGCTCAACCAAACCTCAAAGATAAGAACTTACATGAAAATAAGAAAAGATATATAGCGGGTCAGAAATTTTCAATCGATGATTGCCTGCTGCTCACAAGTCACATCCTTTAATTTATGGTTCCCTTGCCAATTGCTCGTTGACTAGAAAAAAAGTTTAATTGTGCGCAATGCCATGGCCTTCGATTGTTTAGAATAGCTTAAAAATTGGTTTGGGTGTTGGATGCTATCTATTATTAGCATTGAGCTTCTATGGCAACACTTGTGTTCAACTGTGCATAGAAGATTAACGTAATGCCGGATCAACAACCAAAATTTCTGAAGTTTACTAAGAATAGAAGTCGATAAAAGCTTTCAAGCACTGTCATATTAGATGATCGTAGTAATGCATACATATGCAGATGATACAATTATCCCCATATTGATCAACCAAACAGAACGTCTAACAAACCACAATGCCTAACACATAGTTTACATTATATTATTTCTAATCATCGTTTATATTGCATTTCTAATTAAACTAGTAGTAATTTATATAGAATGGCATTTTATCATTTATTTTGTGACCGACCAATTGGCCATTCATGGTGAATATGTTTATTATTTTATGGTGCAAAGATATCAAGGTTGTCGTGAATCAAGATGATAAGCTGTTTTCATGAAAATGTGAAGATGATCGAAAATATATATACCCGACTCTGTTTACGATATATAAGCACTGCAAGATTCAAGACCTGGACGAATTAAGCATGAACGCATCAAATTAACAAATTGACAAAACAAAAAGACTTACAGGAAGATATCAAGTTAACAGGTCAACAGTCAAATTCAGGACAGGAACACATTAAGCTTTAAGAAAATTTCCGGAAAGGAGCATATTAAACTTTACGAAAACTACCTAACATTAAACTTCTTTAACAGAAAGTGACCCATCTTAAGATTCATATCTAGATTTTTTAGACTAAAACAATTTAAACCCATCGAACGAACTCCATTGCCATCATGGAACACAAACATAACCAATCAGCATTCTTAAAGTTCTATAAAATGGAGATATTACCGCACATTAACATTGAGGAAACACTAACTCCCGACTGAACATCACAAAGCGGCCCCAAATCAGATCTTGCATATAGTAGCTCATTAGTTAGTTATGTTATCTAAACTGATCCACATGCTGTTACCAATAGTTTTGTAAAACCAATGAAAACAAAAATATTCAAGTCACTAATAAAAGAAATCAAAACCTCACGCATATCAAGACATGACATCCAATGATCAAAGGGCAAGATCAGTTTGTTATATAATCTAGCACAATGTGCCAGCAAATATAAGCTGATGCACAAAGAAATAAGAGTATCTTAATCATCAATCAACCACCACCAAGTCATTATACTCATCACCAGAAATAGCCCTCTCCATAACCATCTCAGGGTTCAACCCCCCTCTATCTTCCATAAACAGTTTAATTAGATTCTTTGAAAACCCACTCACAAGCGCAACCCCTTTCTCCTTTTGTGCCACTGGTGTCGACTGTGAATCACTCAGATTCCAAAACACAATCTCCGGCACTGCGCCTCCATACCCTTTCTCCGTAAACTTTCTCTTGATCGCTTGATAATCAGTTTCCCATGGATTACTTGATGCTTGATCAAACTCCATGTCACTAAACACAAACACCCTCTTAATCATCTCATCTTCACTCAACCCACTCGTTGATGCCACTTCAAGTATCAAATCAAATACCTTTTGGAAATCAGTATTAAAACCCCATTCCATCCATTTAACGAATTTAATCTTTGATTTTAGATCTTCACCATGAACTTTTTGCATCTCCGGGTGTTCGCTGAATGTGATAAGATGCCCTTTCCATGGCTCCTCACTTAATTCGGACACCAACAATCCAAGAGCTACCGAAACCTGCATTGGGGTCCCTATCATACTACCCGAAACATCACAAATCGCTAAGCAGTTCTTTAACTTCCCATTTATTAACATATCGTCCACCATTCTCGCCCATTGAAGCTCCACTACTTTACCACCATCATATTGGAATTCCAACTCCGATATAATCTCGTGTGGAAGTAATGCACCAGCTGCAATCTTGGCTTTACCTGACTTAACATTGTTTAGATATTCTTCGAACCTCAGTTTATCGTGATATAAGAACTTTTCTTTGTACATCTTCATAGCTACTGAAGCTACTCTATTGTATGGAATCAACCCCCATTGATTATGTCCTATGTAAACTTCGGGTAGCTCTAATGCTTTTCTAAGTGGTGTCAATATTTCCTTCCTCAACCGATCACGTACACGATAGGCATAATGAGCTTCTTCTATGTCATTGTATTCTGGGTAATCTCCACGAGGAAACACTTTCTTTGCTATACTTTCACATAGCAAAGTTGATTTATCATATGATAAATCCAATGATGGACACCATTTTGCAGCAAGACTAATTTTCCTCAACTTTCCTTCAGTCAATAACTTGATATCCAATCGTAAATACTCAGCAAAAAGATCAGATATACGTTCGTATAAAAACTTGTAATCAGGGTCACGGTTATACCTTTCGATTGCTTTTGTAGCCATCTGGATCTTCTTCTCTTTTCTTTTCTCACTCGCATTTTCCTTCACAATTTGCGCTCTCTTCATCTCTAACAAAACCCTTTCCTCACGTGGGATTGAGCTTCTATTTACAGCCCTTTGATGTTTTCGTGCATATCGTGAAGATTTGAAAGTACGAAAACTGTGTCTCACATGTTTTTCTTTTGCTATCTTACCAACATCAGCTCCTTCAAGAAGTCGATGTAGTATCTCCGGCAAGTCCTTAAAATACCCAAATTCCGCAACTGAAGCCACATTGCATGCTAGGGTTTTAGGATGGTTTTTATGAAGCCATAATGCGGACGTATAAAACCCTTCCTTATCTGATTTACCCTTACCTCGTACACCACGTAGGTTAAATATTAGTTTCAAGGTTTTCAACGGATCGTGTTCCCATGATTCTTGTAAACGCCGTGTGATGGTTTCTGGTGGAGTGTCGGGTACAACATGGAAGAAGAAGTCGAGACAAGGGTTACCAGTGGATAAATATGTAGGGGACATATTTTGGGTGTAACCCATGGGGGGTTTTGGGGAGGTAGTGATGGAGTTGAAGTTGGAGACCATGGCGTCCATGAACGGGTTGGATGTGGCTGTGGAGGTAGGCGGTGGTGTAGCGGATTTCTGAGGGGGACGGTAAATTTCCGGTGGACCGAGGAGGGTGGCAACAGGTGTCAGTTGTGATAACTTATATAATATGGATTGAGATTTCTTCATGTTCATCTGAATCTGATTAGTACTCATGATGGGCAAAATTGTGAGAGTTTAAGAAACGTTGAATTTTTATGTACTAGGGTTTGTGATGGTGTTGTGTTGTATATGGAGGTGTGAAATGCTCCAGATAAATCGGTGTGTTTGTTTATGGATTAATTATTATACGTGGGCTTTACGTTTTTACAGTTGTACTCTACCAACAAATTAAATGTGCAATTTTAAAACCTAACAGCGAAACCTGACTTTTTAAGTTGAACATTTTCAAAAATAAAAAATAAAAAATTTAACGGCAATTTTTCACACCCTATAACAATTGACTAGTTTGTGCCTGGGTTCAAAATATCATTGTATTTTCTTGAGTTAATTACATAAATGGTCCATGTGGTTTGTCGGGTTTCGCGAAAATGGTCCCTAATTTTTTTTTTGCGGATCTCCTCCCCATGGTTTTTACCCATTACGGGTATTAAAATTAAGTAAATATAGGTTGGACGTGTCCGAAAAACTTTACTTCCTTTCCCTGAGCAAACTCAATGTTTAAGAATATGAAAGAGGCCATTGTAGAATAACAACCAATGTTAAGAAAGGCTTCAGAACATTGCTGGAAATAATACAGTTAACCCGTTTGTATGTTTTGGCCGGAGAACGACGAAGAAGCACTTGTTTCTTCTAAAGTACCAGAGATCACTTTGAAAATTATCACATATCTAACTGGCGTCACGCAACGAAAAGAGGAGCTGAAGATCAAGAACTTGCTGCTAGTAGCAACTAGCAAGGACCTTGCTGCAACTCAACTATCAGATCAACGTGTCATGATTCGGTGGGATTTAACGCCTCTGGTAATTCCACACTTAAGTCTTTGTCGGGTAAACTAGATGCTCGACTGGTACCTAACTCGGGCTCGATATTTACATGGAACAACCTGATCCCGTTTAAAATAAACAAATTTGTTTGACAGTTCTCATTACAAGGCTGCCTACTGATGATAACCTGTCAAAATTGGTGTTAATCTTGATCATATTGGGCATTTGTGTAGCCACATAATCGAAGACACTCAACACATCTTTTTCGGGTGTGCTAATGCAATTTTTACTGTGCAGCAGCTTATCATTTACTATATAAAGCTAATAATCACCTTTGAGTATTTAAAAGTTTGTCATATTGTGTTTCTATAAAGCTAATAATCACTCTTGAGCATTTAAAAAGCTTATGCTTGATAAGCTTATATAAGTTGTTTCTTTACAGCTTTTGAGCTTATTTAACCCGTTTTCAATTAGTTGTTCACATCAGAGTATTTTTTTATCAGAATTTGTAGAACACTAAGAGCAAGGCTTGGATCAAGTGGTTAACACCTGGGTTCGATCCTTATTTTGGTAGAACCGGAAGCAGCCTCTCTACCTTTGGTAGGGGTAGGGTTGTCTACGTCTCAACCTCCCCCATACACCGTGAAAGACGGTATTAGGACCCATAACCAGTGGAAGACGGTATAGGGAGTTACTTTACATTTTTTTAGAATTTGTAGATCACTTTCTATTCCTATGTAATAATGTTCCCCTCCGCATAGTTCCGCTAGGGTATTTTTACAATATACTGCCGTTCGAAAAAAAACTCACAATAAGCACCTTCAGAACAGAACAAAAGAAAACAAGCTGTTTGAATAGGCAATCCATACATCCCTTCAAATAGATTGATAGATTTTAGTACATTTGGGATAAACTTTATATCAATTTTGAAGTTTTGCTACAAGGAGCTGAGGTACTATATAATATTCTGACATCAATAACACGTCTAACCAATTCAAAACACCATATTACCAATCATGGCGACTGCATGTTGACAAATTAAAAACGCATATTCAACATCATCAATCAACCACCACCAGCTTGTTATATTCCTCACCCGAAATAACAAGATCCATAACACCCTCAGGATTGATACTCCCCATGTCTTCCATAAACAATGTCATCAGATTCTTTGAAAAACCGCTCACTAGCGCAACCCCATTCTCCCTCCCTGCCACTGGTGTCGCCCGTGAATCCCTCAGATTCCAAAACACAATCTCCGGAACTGCTCCTCCATACCCTTTCTCAGCAAACTTCCTCTTGATTGCTTGATAATCAGTCTCCCATTTTTTACGTGATGCTTGATCAAACTCCATGTCACTAAACACAAACACCCTCTTAATCATCTCATCTTCACTCAATCTATTATTAGATGCTACTTCAAGTATCAAATCAAACACCTTCTAGAAATCAATATTCATCCCCCATTCCATCTCTTTAACGAATTCAGTCTTTGATTTTAGATCTTCGCCTTGTACTTTTCGCATCTTCGGGTTTTTACTGAATGTGATAATATGCCCTTTCCATGGCTCCTCACTTAACTCGGACACCAACACTCCAAGAGCCACTGAAACCACTATTGGAGTACCCTCCATACTAAACGAAACATCACAAACCGCTAGGCAGTTATTTAATTTCCCATTCATTAACATATCATTCACCATTCTCGACCACCATCTTTATCGTCCAAAGACGATATAATCTCATGTGGAAGCAATGCACCCGCTGCGATTCTTACTGTTGGGATTAAAAGCCTTCTTGAAGTTACTACTGTTAAGGTATTAGTTAGTGCTGCTAAGAATAAATTAGTGTTGTTAGTAATCTTAATGAAAAATATACTAAGTAGTTAGTACTGCTATTACTATTGCTAGTAATGTTAGTACTGCTAGAGTAAAGTTAATACTGCTAGTGTAACTTAGTACTGCTAATGAAGATTGAAGAAAACTTTCTAAGTAGTTAATGCTGCTTGTACACGGTTAGTGCTGCTGGTACAAAAGTTACTACTGTTGGTGTTGAAAGTTAATGCTGCTGGATTACAAGTTACAACTGCCGAAAGGATAAAGACTACTCAGAGAAAAGATAAAGATTGCTTGTGGGATATGCATGAGATATTTTTGTAAAAGATACGTATAAGTTATTTCTTTAGAAGATTATGATAACTTAGGAAAATACTGTAATCCCATTAGAACTCCTTGGTGTATAAAAGGAGGACCTAGAGTATAGAATTCTATGTATCAGTATCAAAGTATCAAATCGAGTCATTCATATAATTGTCATAGTATAACACCCCCATTTTGACAAATATAGCAGCGGAAGCTAATCTGGGGTATTACTTCATAGTACAACAGTCATAATCATAGAAAACGACTCATAAAGAGACGTTTTTGGAAAATTTAGTTATCATTCATTTATTCATCAGAGTTTTACACAAAGAGAGGTCCCAACATCTAGAAACATAAAGTTTGAATGGTAACAGTTTAGCCATTTTTAAGTCCGTGTCACTCCGTCCCATAAATTGCTCAATTACTTGAGATAAGCATGCTAAAAAGATCAACACAATGGTTGAGTGATATTCATAGGTTTATAATAAACAGTTTGAATACAAGTCATCATGAATAGTGGGTTACGTTGTTATACGTGTATTACAAGTCGCCCAATAAGTGTAATCTATTTATCAATGAGTACGCTGAATATTATTATAGAAAATCAGTATTGTGCCACTTAAGCTTGTATGACACCTCAGTGAAGCCTTGAGAAGAAAACAATGATATTACGTAAGTATTCGTACTCCAAAGGTTGTGCTCTGACGCAAACACTTCGTGTCTTATTGATTCAAATGGATGAGGGCTCTTGGTCTAACCCGATAGAGAAACGGGGTCACACGTCCTGACCAACGGTGGAAGCTCTGAGTCCCAATATGATCTACAACTCCATGCGAGTGCATGCGTCTACTCCGAAAAGTAATTAACGGTTCACGTTGTAGAGGGGTAGCAGATAGGCTCCTCTCAGAGAGTGTTGAGACACTTAGGATAATATATATTGCCGTTAGTGGGTGTGTGCAAATTTTTCTACAAGTTGGACAGAGAAACTAAAACAAGACGAACTTGGGGTATGTGTCAAATAAATATTAATCTCAAGTTGTGTGTGTCAGAGATGTTTAAGAATGTAGAAAAATAAGTGTGTATCCTCCGTCGCACGCTGTGTTTATGAAAAAGACATTATGGATAGGAATTTGTAAAATGCAGGAGAATTGGCTCAAGATAGAATACCAACTCGGACGCTCTTAACAGGGCGCTCAGATTGTTCGAATTAGTGTGGCAAAAGTATATCAAGTGAAACATAACGGCCTCGTCTACGCACCTGGGGTTTTATGTCAGAAGTCTTAGTTTAATTGTTTTAGGTTTTAAAACTTTACTGAAGTTTAAATACAATATTTGATTTTATTAATTTATGAAAATTTGTTATCACTTGTTCGAGCTATCAGAATCTGAGGGACATTGTTAGTTATCGTACTTTGAGGAGCCACGGGCACTTTAATTCGTGTTTAAACCACAGTCGATTCGAGGGGGAACGAGAGGAATAGGAATTAACTGTAAGAGGGAACAGGAATGTAGGTGGAGACATTGCCAAATGTGTTGTGCGGGGCCCACATCCCACCTCTGCTTAGTACAGCTAAAAACCTCGTCAAAACAAATACACCAAATGGAACCCCTCACATGAAATTCCCTCTGGTAAACGTGATATGATAAGTTTTTAGTTTCTTACAAAAACTAGTCGATGATTTAAATTACGTTAATATATAACGTATTTTGATTTTTTTAATTTTTATAATGCGTCGATCGATGATTAATAACGATAAATGTGTCGGGTTTTAATAAAATCGAGTCTTATAATATTAATATATATTTTTATAATTTATATAAAAAAAATATTATATTTTATATTTTTTTAGTTTGCAAAAATGGCAATATATACCCTTGATTTATAAACTTTTACAAATTTAGTCCTTTATATATAAAGTATATATAATTTAAACCTTTAACTTTAGAACTTGGCAAAACAGCCCCTCATAGTTATATCTTTTAGGAAAATGACATTTTCAGCCCTTCTAGTTATAAATTTCAGAAAGTTACGATATATACCCCTATATATGAAAACATTTGCAAATCAAGTCCAAAATTCATATTTTTGATATTTTTGAAATCCAAAAGAGTTTTTCAGCTTATGGCTTATTAGAATAAGCTAAAATAAGTAGAGTTTACGAGCTTATAGCTTCTGAAAAGGGCTTGTGAACTAGAAAATCCAAAACGGGTGCGTTTGGTTTAGGAAAACCAAAAAAGCATGGGTTTGTGGTTCAAGGGATCAAACAAGAGTTTATATAGGATCTAACAAGGCTAATAAAAGTTCTAAAACATATCATGAGCTTATTGAACAAGGTTTTGAGCTTACTTGAGCTTATATGGGTCGTATGAGCTTATTTGGGTTCGTACGCCTAGATATGGATTCAAGACCTTCTTTCTCTTGATTCTTGGCTTCAAATCTGATCTTAAGGACCTTCTACTTCTTCCTTGGCTGGGCTAAAACTTAGTTTAGTGGTGGTAGAGAGCTTATGGAATGAAATGAAAGGGTGTGTGGTTTCAGCTATATATAAGGTTCGAAAACCCCTTGGTGCCCAAGAATACTTAGAGTAATGGCCAAGGTCTTGTAGGTAGTGACTAATAGCAGCTATAGGGTGAGTATGAAGGGCTAGGATAGTAGTCAAGGGAGGTGGAGACTTGTAGGAGTACACGGCTAGCAAAGGTGGTGATGGAGGTGCTTTTGTTTGCTAGGTGGCCAAGGGAGGTGATGGAAGTGATTGTAAGGTGGTAGGGTGGCTGCTAGTGACATGGTGGTGATGTAATAGTGGTGCTTAAGGTGCTTGTTTGGTTTAAAATGGGTTAAAAATGAAATAAGGGGGTGTCGGGTTGGTTTTTGTTTTAGTTTAGGATTTTTGGTTTTAAATTCGAGTTAGGGTTAGGGTTTAGGATAAATTAGGGTTTAGGATTAAGGTTTAGTGTTAGGATTAGGGTTTAGGATTAAGGTTTAATTAGGGTTTAAATGTTGTGCATTAGGAGCTTGTACTTAGTGCTTAAGTAGGGGTAAGAAACTATAATGAATTTGGTAGGAAAATGGTAAAGTTTGAATTCTATGTTTAATGGACTTGTACATTGAGCTTTAATGTGTTGTACATTGTCTTGGAGGGAAATTATACTTCAAATGTTATGCATTGTACACTTGTATACATGCT